>PVLC010015581.1:0-18606 GCA_004027655.1 Graphiurus murinus
CTCAGAGGCATTCTACCTCCGAGCTACACCCCCAGCCCTATTTTTTATTCTTTATTTTGAAACCAGGTCTCACTAAGTTGCAGTGTCTCACTAGGTAGCTGAGGCTGGCCGAGAACCCGGATCCTCTGGTCTCAGCCTCCCGAATGCTGGGATTACAAGCGTGCGCCACCACGCCCGGCTCCCTTTTCATTTTTGAAACAGGGTCTTTCTTACTAAATGGCTGACAGCCTCACTAAGTTGCTGAGGCTGGCCTCAAACCTGCAATCCTCCTGTCTTAGTCTCCCAAATACTGAGATTACAGATGTGCATCACCGCACCGAGCTTAAATTTATCTATTTTAATTAGTTAATTTATATTATTGCAATACTGCGGGGTGAACCCAGAGGTGCTCTACCAAAGAGCTATAGGTTTTGTTTTAGTATTAGGGGTTGAACCTAGGGCATTCTACCTCAGACCTACACTTCCAACTGTATTTTATTTTTTATCCTGAAACACAGTCTTGCTAAATTGCTCAGGCTGGCCTCAACCTGTGAACCTCCTGTTTCAGCTTTCCCAGTGTTGAGATTATAGGCATGCACTATAATGCACTGCTTCAACAGAGCTACATTTTTTTCTTTTTTGGTGGTACAGGGGATTGAACCCAGGGGCATTCTACCTCTGAGCCACACTCTGAGCCCTATTTTTTATTTTGAAATAGAGACCCACTGAGTTGCTGAGGCTGGCCTTGAACCTGTGATCCTACCTCAGCCTTCCAAATACTAGGATTACAGGCATGTGCCTTCCTGCCTTCCTTTCTTTTCTTCTTTCCATTTTTTGTGGTACTGGGGATTGAACCCAGGGGCATTGTACCTCTGAGCTACACCCCCAGTCCAATTTTTTTTCTTTATTTTGAAACAGGGTCTAAGTTGCGGAGGGCCTCACTAAGTAACTGAGGCTGGCTGCGAACTGGGATCTTCCTGTCTCAGCCTCCCAAGTACTGGGATTACAAGTGTGCGCCGCTACGCCCGGCTGATTACAGGTATATGTCATGATTTTTGAAGTAATGTCACTAAGTGAAATCTTTCCACCAGTCTTGGGTAGTTCCACATATAAAATACCTGGTCCTTTCTGGCTAATGCCAAAGCCAGTCCTTCTGCCATTTTGGCTCTGTTAGCTTGGAATGTCTCATTCTGCTCTTGAAATTTCCGCATGGAAGCTGTTAACAAAGAGGCTCTATTTAAGATATGGAAATACTTCAGAAATAGCATGACAAATAGCCCATGTGATTAGTTTACAAATATCACCAAATAAAAAAAGCCAAGGCCACATAAGTGGATTATGAGACTGGGAAAAACTTGTTCCATCTTAACTCCCCAGAACTTTTTGGCTTTGGTAATAGACCACAGTCTCATTTCTTTCTCTTTTTTTTTCTTTTGCTTGTTTGGTTCCTTGTTGCTTTTATTTTTTGTAATAGTGACGTATACACACATAGGAAGATACCAAAAGGTAACCTTCAATGGTATAATGACAAACACTTTGGGTAGGTTGCCAGAAAACATCAAAGCTTTGCTAAGTGACAACAGCTACTCCTTCATCAGAATTAAAAACAAAACAAAAGCCAAAGAAAAAAAATCCTTCATTTTCCTTGAAACTTTTTTAGTATATGTTATATGAACAAAGATACAACTCTCTACTTCCATTAACATCTTTCTTGGATAGTACTCAAAGGAGAACATATGATTTTGGCTACATGAAACAAAGTATATGTTCTGTTACTAGGGAAGTGGTGACAGAGCTTTCCCCCAGATATTTCACTCAGAAATAATGAAGCTATAGCTAGAACCTATCTCTAGCCAGGTACTAGATTTTACTAAAATCTGAGGGCAGCCAGTAAGTGGGACAAGCTGATGTGTGTAATGATCCCCTCCTAGGAAAGATGCCCATGCAGCAACAAAAACACAACTTTATACTTAACACCAGACAAATGTCATAGCACCCCAATTAAGAAGTATACTCTTTAGAAATTAAAGATATGAGCTCTGATGAAGGACAAATTTAATGATACACTGTTTTATTTTAAAAACTATACCCTAAAAAGACTGAAAAAAAGCAGGAAAAAAATACGTACAATCCTGGTGTTTTTCTAATGCAATTTCAAGCTTCTCTTTTATCTTCTGCAAGTTTCGGACCTGTTCAGCATAGTCTTGGGTGAGGAAGGTGACGCACATACCAGGAATGGACAAACATCAGGAAAGGAAGTTAATTAAACAAAAAATGAATGAAAATGATGATGATTTTCTCAACCTGAAAACCAGTCCTGATAGGGAAAGCTAGGCAGACAGCCTCCCGTTAACAATGAATGACACAGGCAAACAGGTATAGTACAAACTATCCACGGTAAAAACAGTGAATACAAACAGGTAGATTTGTTTAGTCTTGATAGCGAGTAAGAATTAAGCTAGGCCTAGTCATTAGAAACGCCCTAGCCAGGTGTGGTGGCACATGCTTGTAATTCCAGCATCTGGGAGGCTGAGACCAGAGGATCCAGGTTCTCGGCCAGCCTCAGCTACCTAGTGAGGCACCCTGCAACTTTGTGAGACCCTGTTTCAAAATAAAGAATAAAAAAAAAATAGGGATGGGGGTATAGTTCGGAGGTAGAATGCCCCTGAGTTCAATCCCCAATACTGCCAAAAAAAAAAAAAAAAAGCCCTGCTATCAAAACCACAACATTATTATCTCATTACTTAACTAAGTCTCAGTGTCACTTCTCCTTTGAGCTTTAGCAGGAGAGATCAATGGAGGTCCTAAAAGGTGCTTAATTCTCTAGACAAGTAAGCTCTTTTTCTTTTTCTTTTTTTAGTACTTGGGATTGAACTCAAGGGCATTCTCCCTCTGAGCTACATCCCCAGCCCTTTTTTTATTTTTTATTTTGAAACAGGGTCTCACTAGGTTGCTGAGAGTCTTGCTAAGTTGCGAAGGCTAGCCTCAAACCTGTGATTCTCCTGTCTCAGCCTACCAAGTACTGGGATTACAGTGTGTGCCACCATGTCCAGCTAAGCTCTCTTTCCACAAAGGAACTGAGTTCCCTATGTCATAGCAAAGGTGGAAGAATTAAGTACCTGGGTTGCCAAGATAGAATTGTATAATGAAAAAGTAGGCAGTAATTCAAATCCCAACTCTGTCAGTCCTTAGTTGTGGATCTTAAGCAGAGTATGACTCTTGAGTATTAGTTCCTTCATATATTAAATGATATTATTAATTACATCTATTTCAAAGGACGCATTATATAATAAAGTATTTTATATGCCTTAAGTGCTTGGCACATAGTGCTTAATAAAAGGCAACTATTATTGTTATTTTTTATACTAAGTCTGTAAGGCAATACTTCAAACATTAATTGGTTAAAAAATGTCAGCTCTAGCTGGGCATGGTGGCGCACGCTTGTAATCCCAGTACTTGAGAGGCTGAGACTGGAGGATCCGGGTTCGTGGCCAGCCTCAGCTACTTAGTGAGACCCTCCGCAACTTAGTGAGACCCTGTTTTAAAATAAAGAATAGAGCCGGGCGTGGTGGCGCACGCTTGTAATCCCAGCATTCGGGAGGCTGAGACCGGAGGATCCGGGTTCGCGGTCAGCCTCAGCTACCTAAGTGAGCCACTCCGCAACTTAGTGAGACCCGGTTTCAAAATAAAGAATAAAAAAAAAAATAGGGCTGGGGGTATAGCTTGGAGGTAGAATGCCCCTGAGTTCAACCCCCCAGTACCGCAAAATAAATAAATAAATAAATAAATAAATAAATAAATAAATAAATAAAAATAAAAAAATAAAATAAAGAATAAAAAATAGGGCTGGGGATATAGCTCAGAGGTAGAGTGCCCCTGGGTTCCATCTCCAGTACCGCCAAAAAAAAAAGTCAGCTCTCTTCCCTGTCCTTTCTCTGACATAAATTAAGCCCAACTATTCTTTCTTGTATTAGGGAAGGGGCATGTTACTTTATAACTATTTCTATTTTCCCAATTTTTTTTTTTTTTTTTTTGTGGTACTGGGGATTGAACCCAGGGCCATTCTACCTCCAAGCTATAACCCCAGCCCTATTTTTTTTTTTTTAATTCTTTATTTTGAAACAGGGTCTCACTAAGTTGCGGAGGCCTCACTAGGTAGCTGAGGCTGGCCACGAACCCGGATCCTCCGGTCTCCGCCTCCTAAATGCTGGGATTACAAGCGTGCGCCACCACACCTGGCTATTTTCCCAACTTTAAACATACATAAGGCTACTTCACCTCTGTTACTGATATCATTTAAGGGTAAGAGTAACAGGAAAATAACAACTAAATTTAAAGCAGTAATTAGGAGTGTGGACTCTAGCATGAACCAAATGTGGGTTTGGATCCCAGCTCTACCATCTACTACTTGTGTGACTGTAACTTTGCTAAGCATAATAAGGCTCCACTGAGGATGAAATGATTAACTGATAGTTCTGACGTATGCTATCAACTTTTTTTTTTTTGCGGTACTGGGGATTGAACTCTGAGCTACATCTCCAGCCCTATTTTTTATTCTTTATTTTTGAAACAGGGTCTCCCTAAGTTGCAGAAGGCCTCACTAACCTGCCATTTTCCTGTCTCAGCCTCCCAAGTACTGGGATTACAAGTGTGCGCCGCCATGCCTGGTGAGTTTGGTGGATTTTAATTTCATTCCAATACAATGGGCATAAGGCCAAGGGACAAAAAAGACAACAGAAGCCATGGATCACTTCACAGGATGAAGTCACCAAAATGTATTCATTGGCAGAGACCAAAATAAGAACTCATGATTCTGTAACACACACGCCTTGCTTAAGCAAAGTTATAATGGGAGCTGTGTGTAAACTGCACTCAAAGACATAATGAGTTACAGCTCCTACAGAAGGTGTTGAAGTTAGAAATACCATTGAAAAGTGGCCCACAGACCCAGAACAACATTTATTTTATTTTATTATTTTTGCGGTACTGGGGATTGAACTCAGGGGCATTCTACCTCCAAGCTACACCCCCAGCCCTATTTTTTTTATTCTTTATTTTGAAACCGAGTCTCACTAAGTTGCAGAGTGCCTCACTAGGTAGCTGAGGCTGGCTGCGAACCCGGATCCTCTGGTCTCAGCCTCCTGAATGCTGGGATTACAAGTGTGCGCCACCACCCCTGGCTCAACATTTATACTGTGATATGAGCTATAGCAGGTGGCAACCTAGCTGATGAATTCAATATATGTAGGCCATTCCTTATAAACATTATCCTTTACCCCACTCCACCTGGAAGTAAGCTATGCTAATGATGGAAGACAGTCAAATCTATTCTACATGTACTTTTAATACCTTTATATCCATGGCTAGAAACCTCAAGAGCAGAATTTTTTTTTTTTTTTTTTTTTGCGGTACTGGGGATTGAACTCAGGGGCATTCTACCTCCGAGCTATACCCCCAGCCCTATTTTTTATTCTTTATTTTGAAATCGGGTCTCACTAAGTTGCAGAGTGCCTCACTAGGTAGCTGAGGCTGGCCTCGAACCCGGATCCTCCGGTCTCCGCCTCCCGCATGCTGGGATTACAAGTGTGCGCCACCACACCCGGCTCAGGAGCAGAAATTTTAAAAATAAGCTTATTATTTTTTTTGGTACTGGAGATTGAATCCAAGGGCATTCTAACTCTGAGCTACATCTCCAGCTCATTTTTTGTTTTGTTTTGAAACAGGGTCTTGCTAGCATGCTGAGAGTCTCATGTTGTTGAGGCTATCCTTGAACCTGCCATCCTATCTCAGTCTCCCATGTACTGGGATTATAGGTGTATGCCACCACCCCTAGCTAAAACATAAACTTTTTTTTTTTTTTTTTTTTTTTTTTTTTTGTGGTTCTGGGGGTTGAACTCAGGGGCATTCTACCTCCGAGCTATACCCCCAGACCTATTTTTTATTCTTTATTTTGAAACCGGGTCTCACTAAGTTGCGGAGTGCCTCACTAAGTAGCTGAGGCTGGTTGTGAACCCGGATCCTCCGGTCTCAGCCTCCCAAATGCTGGGATTACAAGCATGCGCCACCACGCCCGGCTTTAAAACATAAACTTTTAAATTCAGTTTTGTTTTACACATTATTCAGTACACTAAAAAATAAGGGAACCAAGGAGTTACAGATTGCTTTTTGTTGTTGTTGTTACTAGGGATTGAACCCAGGGGCATTCTACCTCTGAGTTATTCCCCCCCGCCCTATTTTATTCTTTATTTTGAAACAGGGTGTCACTAAGTTGCAGAGGGTCTCACAAGTTGCTGAGGCAGGCGGCAAACCTGTGATCCTGCTGTTTCAGTCTCCCAGGTACTGGGATTTCAAGCGTGTGTGCCACCTCACCTGCTGGATCAGACTGCTCCTTTCTAAGAAGATCAAAATAGTCTATCAAAATAACTACAAAGTTTATCCTGTCAGGCTATTTTGTAGGGAGAGAGGATGAGGCAAGGCAAGTCTCCTGTTGTTTGCTATTTATGACTTCTTAGACATACCAGAAAGTCTGGCCTCCAACTTTCTTATCAGTTCATTTCTTCTCAAAAGTTGGGATGAAAGATCTTCTCTGGAGCTACTTCCATCGGAAGCCTGTTAAGACAGAGAGGTCATCTTTATATGTGGGTTTTCAGCAGTGTGAAACTGCAATACTGAACCAAAAAGTGACAACTCTTTTCTTTTAAAAATATTTTTGCAGTGCTTGCTTTAAGCATGCTAGGTAAGCACTCTACTACTGAACCACTTCCTCAGCCCTATCAATTCATATTTTAGATTAGGTGAAACAGGGTCTTTCTAGGTTGATAAGAGTCTCACTACTTGCTGAAGCTGTCCTCCTACCTGCGATCCTCCTGTCTCAGCTGCCCAAGTACTGGGATTACAGGTGTGCACCACCATGTCCAGCTTGGTTACACTTTAATTAATTGTGATAACTAAAAACCTTCTTAATATAATTGGTCCTAGCTTCTATGTCTGGAAAGTGAAAGTAACATATCTCCCTCTGTAATGTGAAGTAGAATGCGATGTTAAACAGATCAGGTATGTGTGTGCATGTTACTGGAATAAATGGTAGTAAATAAACCCACTATGACTATGTTATATCAAGTTCATAAAACAAAAAAGAAATCTGTTAGGATTAGTGATGTAGCAATCCCTAGAACCACACACACACACAAAAAGCAAAACAAAAAAATCACTTTAAGCCAGGTGTGGTGGGGCACGCTTATAATCCCAGCATCTGGGAGGCTGAGACTAGAGGATGAGGGTCCGAGGCCAGCCTCAGCTACCTAGTGAGGCTCTCTGCACCTTAGTGAGACCCTGTTTCAAAATAAAGAATAAAAAAATAGGGCTGGGGGTATAGCTTGGAGGTGGAATGCCCCTGAGTTCAATCCCCAGTGCCTCAAAAAAAAAATAAAAAATAAAAATAAAAATAAAATAAAATAGGGCTGGGGGTGTAGCTCAGAGATAGAATGCCCCTAAGTTCAATTTCCAGTACCAAAAATAAATTAATTTAAAAAAAGAAAGAGACATGAATAGGCTGGGCATGGTGGTACACTCCTATAATGCTAGGGTTTGAGACTGAGACAGGAGGATCACAGGTTAGTGGCCAGCTCCAGCAACTTAGTGAGACCCTCAGCAACTCAGCCAAGACACTATTCAAAAATAAAAAATAGAGCTGGGTGTGGTGGCGCACGCTTGTAATCCCAGCATGCGGGAGGCTGAGACCGGGCGATCTGGCTTCGCAGCTAGCCTTAGCTACCTAGTGAGGCACTCCGCAACTCAGTGAGACCCTGTTTCAAAATAAGGAACAAAAAATAGGGCTGGAAGTATAGCTCGGAGGTAGAATGCCCCTGAGTTCAGCCCTCAGTACTGCAATAAATAAATAAATAAATAAGCCGGGCGTGGTGGCACACACTTGTAATCCCAGCATTTGGGAGGCTGAGACCAGAGGATCTGGGTTCGCGGCCAGCCTCAGCTATCTAGTGAGGCACTCCACAATTTAGTGAGACCTGGTTTCAAAATAAAGAATAAAAAATAGGGCTGGTGGTATAGGTCGAAGGTAGAATGCCCTTGAGTTCAATCCCCAGTACCACACACACACAAAAAAAATAATAATAATGAGCTAGGCATGGTGGTGCACACCTATAATCCTAGTACTTGGAGGCTGAGAAAGGAGGGTTGTAGGTTTGAGGTTGACCACAGCAACTTAGTGACATTCTCAGCAACTTAGTGAGACCTTGTTTCAAAAACAACGAAATAGCCGGGCATGGTGGCGCACGCTTGTAATCCCAGCATTCAGGAGGCTGAGACCGGAGGATCCGGGTTCGCGGCCAGCCTCAGCTACCTAGCGAGGCACTCCGCAACTTAGTGAGACTCGGTTTCAAAATAAAAAGATTAAAAAATAGGGCTGGGGGTGTAGCTCAGAAGTATAATGCCCCTGAGTTCAATCCCCAGTACCGCAAAAAAAAAAAAAAAAAAAAAAAAAAAAAAAAAAAAAAAAAAAAAAAAAAAAAAAAATAGGGCTGGGGGTGTAGCTCGGAGGTAAAATGCCCCCGAGATCAATCCCCAGTACCGCAAAACAAACAAACAAACAAAAAACAACGAAATAAAAAAGGGCTGGGGGTATAGCTTGGAGATAGAATGCCCCTGGGTTCAATCCCAGCACAAAAACAAAATAAAACAACAGAAGAAAGATTCTTTTGGGAAGCTACTGGAGGCAGGGAGCCCAGATCCTGCTATGTTTATCTAAGACAAAAAGTCAGTCTGAAATAAAATGGAAGAAAGTATCAGTGAAGGCACTAGTAGATGGCATAGAGAGCTAAGTCCGAGAGACATTTAGGACGATGGAAGCAAAAGTACTCAGCTGACTTAACACCAAGAAGCAACAGGAGGGAAGAATCTAAAGCTTCCATGGCTTCTGGTCAGTGAGGTGGGAGGGTGACGATGAACACTGGGTGCCAGAGCTACTGGATTCACTTGTTCAGTTAGGATTTGAGATGCCACAGGGAAGGCATCTGCTCAGAGAAATAGACAGTTGGATCCAAGGATCTGGAGACAGGCAGTGAGGATCAGATGGCACAGATAGCTAAGTTTAAACAGGTTATTACTCAAGAAGTCTCAAAGCAAAGTATCCCTTGAATTCAGGTCAATCTCTACATCTGGAATACATTCTAAATGAGAGACTTCACTTAGCATGTCAGTATGAAGGGAAAGCAAGTCCTTCTGCTGTGAAGGCAGCATTAAAACTATATCCTTCGCCAGGCATGGTAGTGCACACCTGTAATCTCAGTACTTGGGAGGCTGAGCTAGGAGGATCTCAAGTTGGAGACCAGCCTTGGCAATTTAGCAAGACTCTCAGCAATCTAGTAAGACCTTGTTTCCAAACAAAAAATAAAAAATGCTGGGGTATAGCTCAGAGATAGAATGTCCCTGGGTTCAATCCCCAGTACCACCAAAGACAAACAAAAACTATATCCTTCAGCCTAGTGATCAAATATTCACTTATATTTCTTATTAAATCTAGGGACCAAGCCGGGCATCGTGGCACATGCTTGTAATCCCAATACTTGGGAGGCTAAGATAGGAAGATCGCAGATTCACAGCCAGCCTCAGCAAGTAGTGAGGCCCTCTGAAACTCAGTGAGAACCTGTTTCAAAATAAGAATAAGCCAGGCATGGTGGCACACGCTTGTAATCCCAGCATTTGGGAGGCTGAGACGGGAGGATCTGGGTTTGCGACCAGCCTCGGCTACCTAGTGAAGCGTTCTGCAACTTAGTGAGACCCTGTTTCAAAATAAAGAATAAAAAAAATAGGGCTGCGCGTATAGCTCGGAGGTGCCCCTGAGTTCAATCCCCAGTACTAAAAAAAAAAAAAACAGGTCGTAGTGGTACATGCATGTAATCCCAGTAAGTACTTGGGAGGCTGAGACAGGAAGATTGTTGTAGGTTCGCGGCCAGTCTCAGCTACTTAGTGAGGTCCTCTGCAACTTAGTGATACCCTGTTTCAAAAAAAGGAATATGAAATAGAACTGGGGGTGTAGCTCAGAGGTAGAATGCCCCTGGGTTCAGACTCCAGTACTGCAAAAAATTAAAAATTAAAAAAATACACACACACACACACACACACACACACACACACACGGACCTATGACAAACTAATCTTATCGCTACACCCTAATAACATAATAGCTTCTTCCATGTAATCTGACCTGGGATTCAGGCAGTGGAAGAAAGAAGGAAGACTCATCTGACCATGGAAACAACTCAAATGTCTATTACTGGGAGAAGACAGATAAATTGTGGCCTTTTCAAATGCTGTAATCTAATATAGCAGTAGAAATAAATAAACCATGGCTTCATGCAACACAGGTGCATTCTGGAAACACACTGAGTTTAAAGAAAAGTTAAGTCCAAGAACATTATGCTATACCATTTTTATAAAGTTCAAAAATAAGCAGTGTTAAACAATAACCTGTTTATGGATATATATCTGTATACATATACATAGACAGACAGACAGACAGACAGATAGATAGATAGATAGAGATGCACACACGTGTATATATATTTGTGTGTATGTGTATAGTACTGGTGATGGAACCTAGGGCATCCTACCTCCAAAATATCCCCAGCCCTTTTTATTTTGAAACAGGATTTCACTAAGTTGCTGAGGGTCTCACTAAGTTGGTGAGACTGGCCTCGAACCCAGATCCTCCGGTCTCAGCCTCCCAAATGCTGGGATTACAAGTGTGCGCCACCACGCCTGGCTGACATTTCCCTAATATAGAAGCAACTTCATTTTTTAAAAATCTTTCCAAACACAAACAAGATGACATTCTATAGTCATCAGTGCCATCTTTCCATCGGGTTTCCCCAATAAAACAGTACACTCTGGCTAACCACATACCACAACTCATAGGCTGTGTTAAGCAATGATGACAAAGTATACATGTCTGCACAAAAAAGAGGCCCAGCCAGACATTTTGACAAACTGAAATGTAAAAGAAGATGCGCAGCTACATAAATGGGAAAACAATACAAGAGGATAGGATAATGAATGTATACGATATGGAAAGAAAAATAAGAAAAAAAAAATAAGCCAAGAGTGGTGGCAAACACCTATAATCCCAGTACTTAGGAGGTTCGAATAGGAGGATCACAGATTTGAAGCCAGTCTCAGCAACTTAATGAGACACAGTTTCCAAATAAAATATAAAATAGGGCTGGGGATATAGCTCAGAGGCAGAATGCCCCTGGATTCAATTCCCAGTACCATGATAAAAGAAAGAGAGAAAGAGAAAAAAAGAGCTGGGCGTGGTGGCGCACGCTTGTAATCCCAGCATTTGGAAGGCTGAGACACGAGGATCTGGGTTCGTGGCCAGCCTCAGCTACCTAGTGAGGCACTCCGCAACTTAGTGAGACCCTGTTTCAAAATAAAGAATAAAAAATAGGGCTGGGGGTAGAGCTTGGAGGTAGAATGCCCCTGAGTTCAATCCCCAGTACCGCAAAAAAAAAAAAAAAAAAAAAAAAAAATTAAAAAAAATAATAGCCGGGCGTGGTGGCGCATGCTTGTAATCCCAGCATTTGGAAGGCTGAGACTCGAGGATCTGGGTTCGTGGCCAGCCTCAGCTACCTAGTGAGGCACTCTGCAACTTAGTGAGACCCTGCTTCAAAATAAAGAATAAAAAAATAGGGATGGGAGTATAGCTCGGAAGTAGAACACCCGAGTTCAATCCCCAGTACTGCAAAAAACAAAACAAAAAAACAAAGGGACAGCCTTAATCTTTTTTTTTTTTTTTTTTTTTTTTTTTTTTAGTACTAGGGATTGAATCCAGGGGCATTCTATCTCTGATCTACACCCCTAGTTCTATTTTTTACTCTTTATTTTGAAACAGGGTCTCACTAAGTTGCGAAGGGGCTCACTAAGTAGCTGAGGCTGACTGAGAACCTGGATCCTCTAGTCTCAGCCTCCCAAATACTGGGATTACAAACTTGTGCCACCATGCCTGGTTCTGCCTTAATCTTAACAAACCAAACATAGTACAAAGTTACCTTAAGTGAAAAATCTGACATGCAGGACCGTATACAGTTATAAATAACAAAATGTGAAATAATAATGCAATTTACTTTATTATTATTATTATTTATTTATTTTTTTCATTTTTTTGCGGTACTGGGGATGGAACCTGGGGGCATTCTACCTCCGAGCTATAGCCCCAGCCCTAAAATTCTTTATTTTGAAACAGGGTCTCACTAAGTTGCAGAGGGCCTCAGTAAGCAGCTGAGGCTGGCTGTGAACCCAGATCCTCCAGTCTCAGCCTCCCAAATGCTGGGATTACAAGTGTGCACCACCATACCTGGCTTCTATTTTTATTCTTTATTTTGAAACAGGGTCTCACTAAGTTGCAGAGGGCCTCACTAAATAGCTGAGGCTGGCCTCGAACCCAGATCCTCCAGTCTCAACCTCCCAAGTACTGAGATTACAAGCGTGTGTGACCATGCCCAGCATACTTGATTTTTTTTTTAATTTATTTTTTATTTTTGTGGTACTGGAGATGGGACCCTGGGGCCTTCTACCTCCAAGCTACACCCCTATACCTATTTTTTTTTTTTATTCTTTATTTTGAAACAGGGTCTCACTAAGTTGCAGAGGGCCTCACTGTAATAATGCAATTTAAAAATACTTGGTGAGCTGGGCGTGGTGGCACACACTTGTAATCCCAGTACTTGGGAGGCTGAAACTGGAGGATCCAAGTTCGTGGCCAGCCTCAGCTACTTAGTGAGTCTCCCCGCATCTTAGTGAGACCCTGTTTCAAAATGAAGAATAAAAAGTAGGACTAGGAGTGTAGCTTAGAGGTAGAATGCCCCTAAGTTCAATCCCCAGTACCACAGAAAAAACAAAACAAAAAAACAGACAAAAAACTTGTTGAGCTGGGTGTGGTGGCTCACGCTTGTATTCCCAGTACTTGGTAGGCTGAGACATGAGGATTGTAGGTTTGCTGTCAGCCTGAGCAACTTGTGAGGCTTTCTGCAATTTAGTGAGACTTTGTTTCAAAATAAAAAATAAAATAGGGCTGGGGGTGTACTTGGAGGTAGAATGCTCCTTGGTTCAATCCCTGTACCCCACCCCCCCAAACAATTGTTGGAAGAATTCCCTGCAATATTCTTTCTAAAGTATATTGATACTGAACTAAATATTGAAAGTTAGGAAGATACTTACAAAGTCATCTCCCGAGTCAGCTCCCATAGAGGCCACTGATTCTTTGCTCACTGAACGTGGGATTCTAGTAGCACCTCCCGGTCTCTGAGCCACAGCAGTCTCTTCTGCAATTTTCTTCTTTAGTTTTGCAAACATTTTTGCTTGTGTGGCTTCTCTGCAGGAATGACCAGCTCTTGAACTACCGGCAGTAGTTTTCAGTAGCTGGGATTCAGACACAGATGCCTAGAAAGTCTCAGACATCCAGGCCAGCTGCATCTCCACTTAAATGTGGGCCAAAGGCATAAGGTGACAGAGTATCTATAAAGCAGATGAAAGAGAGGGCTCTAGGTTAAACACTGGAAAGATTTCATGTCTGAATTGTTAACTCAAACATCTTGTTTCAAAATTAAGTTTCGTAACTTAAACGTGTAATTAATAGCACACAATTATTAAACACTTAAAAGGCACTCAGGTGCTTCATATGCATATACAAATAAGGAAATCCAATTCCAAAGAGGTAAAGTAACCTGCCAAAGGCTGTGTGCTAAGTGACAGGGCTGGCATTTAAATACAGAACTGACTCATGAACTTCAATTTTTTTTTTTAATTACACCACATTGGCTATGACATGTGATACATTTAGTAAAACTTCACAGGTTAACATCACAAAATCATGATTTAATACTTTTGAGTTCTTCCCTCAATAAGTTTAACCAGAGTTTAGTATTTTTCTGTTTTTTAAGTGGATGACACAAACTTATGTAATTCAACATGAGGAAAGGTGTTCCAGGATGGTTTGCAATCAGCTGTTTCCGGACAAAATTTATAACCCAGAAAAAACCAGGCAAGCCAGCCAAGTATATTAAATAGGTGTCAGATACTATTGAACTTTTCCTGGAAATGCTATATGATTTTCTTTCAGTTTGATAAAATTACCTCAAATCAAAATCTCTTTTCTTCAGAGTGTTTGACATGAGATTCAAAATGGTGTATAAACACTAAAATTCTGGTTTCAACCTTAACTCTCCATGTTCTGTGAGGATATGTAAAATCTGTAAGATCTATAGATGTCTCTCACCACTTCAAATCATCCATTAGGTCTGTAAAATTCGTCAAAAATTTTACCATCAATTTTTGTAAACCACTTACTCACCTGGCTTATCTACTAGATTAAAAACAGCCTGGAAGTCAGTGCATTCTGTCCTGCATGAAGACAAAGATAAAATAGATTGGATATTTCAAATGTAAGGCCAACATGTTGGGTGGGGGTGAGGGGAGAGAAGGGAGGAAGGCTTAAGTGGGAGAAGAAACCTTGTCTCTACCACAACCTACAGTGGGTTAGCCTCCCTCACCCTGGTCACTGTGAACTTGTGATATGCCTGTTTCACTTACAGGCTAAAGAACAAAATCACTCACTGCAGTATGCAGATGCCTAACTTCATTTCTTCTTGGGAGCCCTGAGCAAAACCACTAGAGTGAGATTAAGGTTTTCCAGGGCCGGCATTTATTTCTCGGTTAACGCTGACACACACACTGTTTACCTGGCCAGACCCGGCTTGTCAGGTCAAGAAGCCTTGATTCGTAGAAAGACAGTCGCTGAGAAATGGGCCAGCAAAGTTGAGTAAAAAACAGATGCCTTTGGTGAAAGGGTACCTGCCCTGGCAGTTTGGATCCCACTCCTCAATCTCCCTTCAGCCACGCCCTTGCCTGGACTGTCAAAAAAGGGAGGGGTCCAACATCTCCCCCATTTGACAGCAGGGAAACTCAGCCCCGGGGAAGAGGACTGACTCATCCAAGGTCGCGCAGGGAGGGCCCCCGGAACCCTCGGCTCCGGACACCCAGGCCGGGTAGCCCGCCTCCACTCCCACCCTGGCCTTTCAGCACCCAGGTACCGCCCCCCGCCTGGGCTCCAGGGCGACCCCGTCCAGGCCGCCGTGGGGACAGACCAAGGCCACCTGGAGAACGGGGGACCTGCTCGTGTCCCCGGAGCTCCGGCCGCGCACCTGCCGCTCTCGGGGCAGCCGGCAGAGCCCCGCCTCCGGCCTCTCGCGAGCGCCGGCCCCCGTCACCAGCCCCCACCGTCGGCAGTGGAGCCGAGCAGCGACCCGGAACTGCACGTCCCTCTGCGCGCCGGAAGTGCTGCGCGGGGTTGGCTCGCTGCGCGCATGCGCCCGCGCCTGGCTCCTGCCGGCTGTGGCTGGGGCGGCGGGCGGTGCGCGGAGCCTCGGGCCACGTCAGCGAGCGGCCCCGCGGAGGCCCCGGGCAGCTCGGGGCTTCGCCGTGCGGGGCGGGAGTAGCCCCGAGCAGTCGGCGCCCTGGAATGCTGTTTCCAGAGACTAACCGGCAATCTGGGCCTTGTGACCAGTGGTTTTTTTATAACGTTTTGCGACCGTGACCTCTTGCCGTTTATATGTTTTGTATCACAAACGAGTACACACACAATGCACAACTGAAAGAAAAGTTCCGGAACCTTTCCCTAGTTCTATACTGTGCCCCAATACATTGCTTGTCGTTTAAAAACACTACGGAGGCAACCCAGTAATTTCACTATCCATCATCGATCTACCTCCTCGTGACAGATGAATTGTCTAAGTTAAATATTGACTTGCTCAAACTCACAGTGCAAATTGAGCCTAATTCAGGTCTCTGGACTCCTCAATATCAAGCCAGGCGTCCCATACTAAAGAAACTTCCTGCCCCAGACCCAACACCAGCACACGGGCCAGCTGATTCCAACTGATTTTTCAAGAATCCTCCTTCCTCGGGTCCCAGCTCTGACCACCACGAGCAGGGCAGGGAAACATCAAAACCAGGAGGCAGAAGAAATGTACAAAGTAGACCATGCATAGAATCCACAACCCCGACATAGTTGAAAGCACGTGAAGAATCATCTGAAGAAGTGAACCCTAACATGTTAGTACCTGAGTAGTCAACGATAGTGAAGAAGCACCCAAGACTTTAAGCAAATAGTTTATTTTTATATTGATGATACACTTAATATATACGTGGATTCAAGATACAAAATTCATTTACAAGAGTTCACACCTCATGAATGTAGTCACATTCCTAGAGTACATTTATCAATGCGAAATTTTCTTTAATACACTGACGACAAAAATCAAATATTCTGTAATTTTGTTATTTAATAAACATCAAAACAACAATGTTTAATTTTCCACCTGCTAGTATTTAAGTGCCCTTACAGGGTAGGCACTATATAACAGGAAAAAAAAAAAGAGAGAGAGAAAGAGAAGGAAAGCTTATGAAATCTGCTCTGTAGAATCACAGTGTTTACTCTAAAATTCATTTAGTGAAGTAGTGAAAGGCTTGTGATCTTTTATGACAAATCACATATCATACAAGAGCCAAAAGTGATGAACTCAAGAAAATGTTTCAAGAACTTCTCAATTTCTAAAATCTATGACATATTATTAACCATAACAGACAAGGCAGAAAAAGACTGCTGGAAAAGAACAAAACAAAAAACATCCTTGTTTAAAAGAATGTATGGCTTAAGCAATTTAGAAACACCAATAGACAAGACTTTACAACACCACAAATGTTTTGAGTCAAATGATACTGACAATATAATTTTCCCCTTTAGTCATTGGTAGTATATAGCCCCTTCAAAATTTGTTCTACTGACAACACATATAAGAACTAACGAATCCAAACAATTTGCTGCCTAACAGAGCTGAGTTGATGGATTTTGTTCTAAAGTATCAATCTACAATACTCAAATTTTAATACAAATGAACAAAACTACATCTCAAGGATTACAGTGATCTGTGAATAGCTAGATAGGCAACCAAATAGCTTCATTATTTGCATGACAGATTATCAGCACTTGGATAATGATGGTTACATGAAAACTATTGTGCTTCAATTTCTTGAGGAGAGCTAATAAATATAACCCTATAATCCCTATAGTGTTACAATTCTATAACATTTCAGTTACAGACAAGCACAATTGTTTTAAAAAATATTTCACACCACTAGAAAATCAAGTAATTATATCCTCCAAATGTAATTTCTGCTATGATTTAAACAAGTGCATTTCTGCCTAATATTCAAAATGTGGACAACAGGTTCACCATTATTTTCAGGGAAAAAAGATCAAACATAACTTATTTTAACTCTTACTTGGTTCAATTAATCTTTAGTGATATTTTGATTAAAGAAAAAAGGGTATTCAACCTTATTCAATAATGAAAACTGCTCAGAGAAAATAATCAAGTGGCCTGAAATTACAATAATCTTTAGAGCAAAGTAAAAAAAATTACCTATAACTACTTCATCTGATTCAATGATTAATGCAAGCTCTATTTATACTGGTGCTACAGAAATGAAGATAAGCTATTTGGACAAAGTCTTTCACTTATAAACTGTACTATGAAACTGTAAGGACATTGTGTTTCATATTATCTAAGACCTTTCTACCTCAACTGGAAAAAT
The DNA here is from genome assembly GCA_004027655.1 of Graphiurus murinus. NCBI lineage: Eukaryota > Metazoa > Chordata > Mammalia > Rodentia > Gliridae > Graphiurus > Graphiurus murinus. The sequence goes on from PVLC010015581.1 coordinate 17,647, forward strand.
CCTGCAAAATATAGGCCCCTCTGACAGTTGAACAGCAAGGTTTACTAAGAAGAAATTTTAAAAAGTTGGAAAACTAGTGATAAAATCTATGTGACAAAAAGAATGCATCCAAATAACTATAAAAAGCCACAAAAGTCTAGTTTAAAATTATTTAACTGAACGATCAGGTCATTTTAATGATGATACAATAAAGAAATGAGAGTTAAAAAAAACCCCACCCTTCAGGAAATAGTAATAAAAAACTTATTGCACAACACTTTAAGCAATTATTTCCTGCATATTTTCTACTCTATCACACTGCATACTTTTAATTTAGAAAAAAAAGTCAATAACATGCAAAGTAGGGTGGGGATAAGATTTTGAAAAGAAATACAGTGGTTATTTCTCTGTGGCTTGGAAATATTTATTTGGGGAATTATATATCATCAGTTTATATTTTTACAATGGTTATTCATATCAGTTTGATGTTTAAGAAAATTTATGGTTCAAACTATGTTTACAAATTTCAACTGTGAATCAGGGACAAGTAGACATTCATAACAGCTTCAAATGAGAAAAGAATATTAGTGATATACATAAAATTTAAATACCTTTCAAGTGCAGACTTATAGGAAGGCTAGCCATAATTCCTTACCTCACTCTGAAAGTGATATTATAACATATCCTATTAATTTTCATTACATATGCCTATGAGAAAAGTAAAAATTTGAAACCTGTAATTACCAATGTCTCCATAAACAATATTATACCTAAAAAGATGATTGTCTTAGGCTATAGACTAGAACTGTCTACTACAATAGGAAAATACTCCCAATTTATTGTTTGTTCTATAACCAACTTGAGGCTTGACTAAGTGAATCTGTAGTATGTAATATACTTAAAACTACTAAAAATTCTGAACCTATTGTTCAAATATGTTAAAAAAATCACACTGCCTCCGGGCGTGGTGGCGCATGCATT
>PVLC010015581.1:18706-37123 GCA_004027655.1 Graphiurus murinus
AAAAAAAAAAAAAAAAAAAAAAAAAAAAAAAAAAAAAAAAAAAAAAAAAAAAAAAAAAATCACACTGCTTTACAGTAGTCTGATAATTACAAATAATTTTTAAAACCACAAAAATTAACTAAATATTTTAAAATTAAGAAATGCTTCAATCAGTGATTGAGAATGTTATTAAAAAAAAAAAAAAGGAATTCTCAAAAGTCAATATTATGAGCTGGGCATGGTGGCGCATGCTTGTAATCTCAGCATTTGGGAGGTGGAGACCGGAGGATGAGGGTTCGCGGCCAGCCTCGGCTACCTAGTGAGGCACTCCGCAACTTAGTGAGACCCTGTTTCAAAATAAAGAATAAAAAATAGGGCTGAGGGTGTAGCTCAGAGGTAGAATGCCCCTGAGTTTAATCCCCAGTACCAAAAAAAAGGTCAGTATTATGGTGCACTCCTGTAATCCCAGTACTGAGAGGCTGAGACAGGAGGATTGCAGGTTTGAGGTCAGCCTCAACAACTTAGTGAGACCCTGTTTCAAAAAAAAAAAATAATATAGGGCTGGGGATGTAGCTCAGTGGTAGAGCATCCCTGGTTTCAATACCCAGCATCACATACACATGCATAAGAAAGTCAGCACTACACCAAACAAATGGAAAATACCAATTTTAGCTTAAGAAACATTTCATATTTATAGAATTCCAAAGAAAATATTTCTGTGGCACCAGCAAATAAGTCATACTAAATGTTATCTTTACCTAGTTAAGTGCATATTCCTCTATCATTCTGATAACGTTCTCGTCAACAGGCAATTGATTCTCATTCACACATTAATTCTTTTCCCTTAAATACAAGGTATATTTAAATTAGTCTTTGTGTTCAAAACTCAGTGAAGCTGGGACATAATATGTTTTGAAATTCTAGGTTAAGGAAGATGAATTACCTTTTGTTTGTTTGTTTTAAAGTAAAGGGTTCCAGTATCCTGGAAAGACTGGGAGTCGGCATGAGTAGGCTTAGAGTATCAAGAGTGTAGGAGAATGGGAAGGGGCTGGTTTCTCAGTAATTCCTATGTTACTCAACTGCAAAGCTACTGGCTTTACAACTGTTGGAGTCAGAGGTTATAGTCACAATGTCAGTCTTACCCTACAGCACTTTTTTTTTTTTTTTTTTTTTGGTGTGGTACTGGGGATTGAACAAAGAGGCATTCTATCTCTAAGCTACACCCCCAGCCAGATATTATTTTTTATTTGGAAATAGGGTCTTGAAAAGTTGCTGAGGCTGGTTGCAAATCTGTGATCTTCTTGTCTCAGCCTCCCAAGTACTGTGATTACACGTGTGGGCCACCATGCCCGGTGCCTACAGCATTTTTTATTTTATTTTATTTTTTGTGGTACTGGAGATTGAACCCATTCTATCTTTGAGCTACATCCCCAGCCCAGTTTTATTTGTTATTTGAAAACAGGGTCTAACTTAGGTTGATGAGAGTCTCACTACTTACTGAGGCTACTCTCAAACCTGGGATCCTCCTGTCTCAGCCTCCCAAGTACTAGGATTACAGTCATGTGCCACAATGGCCAGGTTTACAGCACTTTTTTTTTTTTTGGTACTGGGGATTGAACCCAAGGGCATTCTACTTCTGAACTACACCCCCAGCCCTATTCTTATTCTTTATTTTGAAACAGGGTCTCACTAAGTTGCAGAGGGCCTCACTAAGTAGCTGAGGCTGGCCATGAACCTGGATTCTTCAGTCTCAGCCTCCCAAGTACTGGGATTACAAGCGTGTGCCACCACGCTCAGCTTACAGCACTTTTTTTCTTTTCTTTTCTTTTCTTTTTCGGTACTGGGGATTGAACTCAGGGGCATTCTACCTCCAAGTTATGGCCCCAGCCCCATTTTTTATTCTTTATTTTGAAACAGGGTCTCACTAAGTTGCAGAGTGCCTCACTAGGTAGCTGAGGCTGGCCGCGAACCCGGATCCTCCAGTCTCAGCCTCCCAAATGCTGGGATTACAAGCATGCGCCACCACGCCTGGCTCTTACAGCACTTTTAATTTTTGTGATTCTTCTCAAATTAATGTCCACATAGAGCATGAGTCAGGTCCATGAGTTTTAAATACTGTAATATCAACTTTGCTACTCTTCAACTGCCAAAAAAATTTTTTTTGATTACTAGAATAACAAAATGTCAGATCCTACGAGTATTTTCACTGATTTCTCAGAAATATTTCATTACTACATTTTAATATTTATTCAAGAAAAATGATTATAATGATATTTTATGAATAGGTGGTCATTTATTACAAACACAATGAGAGCAAATGTAGAATTGTGGGAGTGGTAAAAATGACTCCTGACCTACTTTCTCTCTGAAGATAATTTAATGTTGGATCAGATGGATTTAATTTCCTGAAGAGTGGGGTAAAAAGTTGCTTTGCAGTCATACTGCATCATGCAAAAATAACCTCTCCTCAATTTTTCTGCAGTGAATGTATTCAAGTGTATATTCAACACTTCCTACATTCATTCATGCAAATAAATTTGTCAGCTGAAGACAGGCGTAAACCAACATTGATACTCTGCAATAGCCCATAGATTCACAAATTGGCACTGCACTTAATTTCTATAATCTTATCCTCCTCAACCCATCAGCCTTGGAAGAGGTGTGAAGGCCCAGACTTTTATAGCATACCATGCACTAACACTGTACTTCGTGTGTGACTATATGGTCAAATTGCAGAACACAAGTGGTCTCACAGAGACTTGGCCATACAACTGGAGGCATTTTACTCACTGGAAGCATTTTCTCAGATGAGCAGATTCTTTTTTTGTGTGTGTGGTACTGGGGATTGACAAACCCAGGGACATTCTACCTCCGAGCTACACTCCCAACCCCATTTTTTATTCTTTATTTGATAAACAGGGTCTCACTAAGTTGTGGAGGGCCCTCACTCAGTAGCTGAGGCTGGTTGGAAACCTGCGATCCTGTCTCAGCCTCCCAAGTACTGGGATTACAAGTGTGCGCCACCACACCCAGCACAGACTCATCTTAATATGCAATTCCAATAGGAAAAATCTACAGTTGGAAATGCCAAAACAGGGCTAAATTAATCACAGCTGCTGCAAACATACATTAACAACCTGCTGCTCCTCGTTAAAACTGCCCCACCTAGGGTAAGCTTTCCTCAGCTTACCCCTTTTCTGCTTCACAGAGACATATGTAAAATGAAGCATATTGATGAAAAAAGTTAAAATTTAGTATCAGATATTGAAATGACAAATATGAACATACTTCCCCCACTTAAAGGACATGTTTTTATCTATTTTAAAATGTGATCAAAGTAATATTCTTCATAGCCCCTTGATTAAGTCCCAATATAAAGTTTACTATCCAGTAGCAATACTTAAAAATGGATAAAAAGAAAAAAATAAAGGACTAATACAGCTTAAGAACCTGCTGGTGTCTCAGTTTCACATACTTAGGATTCTCAGGTTTATATCATTAATTTATCGTCAATTTAAGTGGACATTTGCATATTATTTTAAAGCTAAGAATGTCCAGCTTTCTGTTAAGATCCTCATATCCTAATTTCAACTCCAAATGAGCCCATTTTATCCCAACACAAGCCCCTCAAAAATAGAGGCTTGTGAATGAGATCCATCCACAACCTAATTACAGCAGCATGAACAATGCCACTAGGATGTCCTCACAGAACTTAAATAAATTCAGCCCACAATGGGTATGGGTATATAATATACACATACTACATCAGTGCATACCAATATATTTACAAATTGTACATATATATACAAAAATATACAGAGATTGCATTTAGCATCAGGAAAATATACACATGCCATTTAAAATAAAATAAAAATTTCAAATAAATTAAGGTCAGAAGAGAGCCCTCAATGGTAATACTCTTGATATTCTCCAAATAAACACAGAAACATAATCACCCAAAATATCACCAGGAGACTAAAAGCATTCATAATTACATCAAATCTTTTACTAACATACAGTAGGGGGGATGATTCTGAATTACTAGCAGTTGTCAAGTTTGCAGACCTTGGTACCTTACTAAATTTCCAATCTAGAGTGTTCTCTGGATATCAGGTTGATTACAAGTCTCCATGGATAACTAAATACAAGATTTTTCAACTGGGTCCATATCACTTCTCAGAGACAGAAAGTTACTAAATCACACAGGTCAGAGATTAAACTTGGAGAAGAATGGTAAAGAAAGCTCCATAATTGATAAGTGGACCTAGTTTGTCACTTTCCCTTTTACTTCAATGAAATTCAGTACAATTACTAACTAATATGTTCAGGGAATTCTATTGAAAAAAGAAAATAAAGGGCAATGGCCACAAACAAAGGGAAAAAATAAATCCAGACCCTGTATCAGGAAAACTTTAAATACAAGTGGAACACACTTTGCATCTGTAAACTCAAAACAGTTCAACTTGGTAAAATATAAAGGGCACAATAAATGCTGTGCTTTGAAAGGTTTTGAGAGCACCACTTTCTAGGAGGAAAACACACACAGAGAGAACATACCCTAAAACCAAAGATAAAATGGCTAATTTCTAATAATTAGTAATAAAAAATTTACTAGGGCTGATTTACTGGTTTTAATATTTGCTATAGTAAAAAATAACAAAACAAAAACAAAAAACCCTACAATCTTCTGTGCCAAAATATAAATCTCTAATTTGTTCATTACAGAAAGCAGTCTGAGCTAGTGGGAAGACTGGGCTGAAATGAGGAGATCTGAGTTTAGTCCTAGATGTATCACTATGAATAATCAAATAGCTTTTTGGATTTTAGTTTTCCTTTCTCTCAAACAGGGAAAATAGTTGCTTTACTAACTTCAGGAATATACAGACTTAAAAAGAAAAAAACCCATTGTGCTTCATTTTGTGTTGGGTATAACTAACTGCTTGCAATTTTATGTTTTCTAATTGGTTAACAATGAATCTTAAGAGAAACCAGAGACTGTATCAGAATCTCCAGGGAGTTTGTGCAGGCAAAAGTGAAAAAGTAGTTTCTCCCCTCTTTGCTCTGTTCTTGGTTTCAATATGTAATTTTTTTTTAAATTCTAAAATTGAATAAGTAGGGCTTAAGCTGGGTGTGGTGGTTTATGCTTGTAATCCCAGTACTGGGGAGGCTGAAAGAGAAAGATGAAAGGTCAGAGGTCAGGGCATGGTAACTTAGTGAGACCCTCTTTCAAAAAAAAAATAAAAAGGGCTGGGGGTATTGCTCAGAGGTAGAGCATTCTTGGGTTCTATTCCCAATCTCTCTCTCTCTCTCACACACACACACTCACACACACACACACACACACACACACACACACACACACACACACAGTTGTGCACATGTGACCTTCTCAATGATGGCCACCCTCATTTCTCTTTTTTTTTTGGTAATGAGCACTGAACCTAGAGGCATTCTACTTCTGAGCTACACCCGCAGCCCTATTTTTTATTCTTTATTTTGAAACAGGGTCTTACTAACTTGCAGAGGGCCTCACTAAGTAGCTGAGACTGACTGCAAACCCATGATCCTCCTGTCTCAGCCTTTTAAGTACTGGGATTATAAGTGTGCACCACCATGTCTGGTCTCTTCTCTCTCTCTCTCTCTTTTTTTTTTTTTTTTGCGGTACTAGGGATTGAACTCAGGGGCATTCTACCTCTGAGCTACACTCCCAGCCCTATTTTTTTATTCTTTATTTTGAAACCGAGTCTCACTAAGTTTTGGAGAGCCTCACTAGGTAGCTGAGGCTGGCCTTGAACCCAGATCCTCTTGGTCTCAGCCTCTCGAATGCTGGGATTACAAGCGTGCACCACCACCCACGCACAAGCGTGCACCACCACGCCCGGCTCTTCATCTCTCTTTTAAACATTGTTCTCTCAAAAAACAAACAACAGATTTCCCTTCCTATGCTCTAAATATTCTCCATCTTACTTATCAATTACTAACACAAATATTGTCACTTTTATCTGACTTCCCCTTTGAGAATGTAAGCTTCATGGAGAACAAGAATTTTTGTATTTACTTTGTTTTTCTCCAGTGGCCAGAAGAAAAGCTAGAGTACAGTGGTTGTACGTAAACACTTTTCTTGAAGGCATGAAGGAAACAATAGTTCAGAATTCCTGGCACAGTTTTGCTCCCTTGAAGATGTACTCCAGTCAGCTTTCAATCCAGGGCCATGTCATAATCTAAGTTCCTGCTGTCATTTCTAAAACAGACATGTTTCTATCCATGAAAGCTAACTTATTTCAGACAGTCTCTCTCTAAACTAATCTCTAAAATTGCTAACCGGGACCGAGAAATGATCTTAAAGTCTCAGGAACATGATCTAGAAAATAAGGTTGTGTATGCTAAAGACACAAAAATTATTTTACCTGGTGGCAAGGGTAGGGAAATCAGCATTTCTGGAACTAAGGATCCAAATTGTAGAATCACAGTTGTAAGTGACCTTGGGTCAAACCCTTTCATTTTACATGGGAGAGTGCTAAAAGAGCAAAGACATGATAAAGATACTTGTCAAAGGGCATAATGCTAGTTACTAGGAAAGCCAGGATTAGAACTCAGGTCACTTGTTCTCAAACCAATGTTCCTTATGCTTAGCAGGTGAGGATAAAGCTCAGGCCAAATACTATTATAAACATCAGAGAATAGGAAAATGTGTGTTGATAGGAGCATAATTGGCACAGAACTTCAGATAAACTGGAATGGGAAGCCAGATACCTAATGACAGTCTACTGCTGTGTTCCAGGAGAACACTGTTATGAAAAGAAACCTAAGAAATTTATTAAGGTACTGGGAAAAAAAAGAAAAAAAGAAAGAAAAAAGGAAGCAGTCCATCTGAAAATAAAAACAACTCATTATTGAAAGAAATCTCTTTTCAAGGTAACTTTTCCCAAGCTTTCTGAAATACTGTTGGAAAGAACAACAAAAACACTTCTAAAAAAGAAATAAACACCCTTAAGTTCCTAAACCCAAGAACAAAAGCTTCAAGACTTTGGATGAAAAATCAGCAAATTTGAGCAGTTAAGAGGGTAACTTCAACCCAAATTATTCTCTAGGCCAGAAATGAAAATCAAGTTAAAAATATTAGTAAAATTTCCCTACAGACATAGGAAAGAGGTACCAAAATCAATCAGCTCATTTCCTTTGGGACTACCAGAGGTAGAATGTAATCCTATACAGAAACTTAGGTAGAAGGCCTTTGTAGATTTCTGAACTTGAATGCTGTACAATTGTGGGGTGGGGTGGGTTCATAGCTAGTACCCATGAAATTATGAGGGAATAAAACACAAAAATATTCATATTGTACACTGAGTCCTATTTAAAGTAATAAAAAAGTAAAAACATTAAAAAATTGAAAAAATTGAGCATGAATATAAAAAAAAAACTAAATACAGGAACTTAAACAAATCTAATTTCCAAACTGTCAATGCAAAATCAACTTACATTTTAGATTTCATAACACCCAGTTACCTTTAACGAAAGTTAATAATATCTCTGACTCTGAAGCCTCAGAAATTTCAACGAGGCAAAAAGATCAGAAACTGTACCATATGCCACGGACAACAAGCCTGACAGTTTTTTTTCAATGCTGGAAACTGAACCCAGGACCTTCACACATACTGGGTAAGTGCTTTATCACTGAGCCACATCCCCAGCAAGACAGTTTTAAACTCCATCTCATAAACTAAGTATTTAAATAGAATTCCTACTGGAGACACTGTACTATAAAACCAACAAACTGATCTTTTGATTGACATACTTAAAAGTTGTTTTTGTTTTCATTTCCAGCAAAGACTACAAAGAAAATAAAATATGGAAAGAGTTTCTGAAATTTTGACAGTATTTTTAAAAATTCAATAATTTCAAGAATTGTCTTAATCATGCTTCAAAGAATGACACATTTCCTACCTACTAACTTGGAATGAAAGAAATATTATGAATGGACTCTGTTCTTGATTCTTAGTAGTCCTGCTGGTCAGTTTCATCACTAGGAACAATTACATATTTTCCAAATCCAGACACTTCAGGTCCAAGTATAGGAGTTATTTTCCCTTAATATACAAAAATAAACAATTTACTCTTCTCAGGGTGAGAACAGTGACTATTTGAGTGTAAGATTAGATGTTGGAGGTAAGTATCCACACATCAAAACCAAAAAATAAAAATTCCAAGGTTGAATTTTTAAAAGACTTGAAAGATTGCATTTTAAAACAGTTACCCTAAAAGTTTGAACATTTTGTTTTTAGTTTGCTTTTAAAATGGTGGTCCTAAATTAAAAAATAAAAACTAAGTAACACACTATGTGTCTGTCATTACATTAGAAAACTGCACCATTTAAAATCTGTGGAAAATGAAAAATTGCTTCAACGAGTGGGGTTTTAATAGTCGTCTATGGTATTTTCAAAGAAGACATTTCGAACATCCAGAATTGATGCTAATTCCAAAATGTGCTTCTGGAGATGAGGATTCTCCACTGTTTCATCCCTTGGCAGTTGTGGATATGATTCTGGATAATTTCGTGTTTCCTGGTAGGCAAAGAAGAGAAAGTCAAGTTTTAAATAAAATATTAAGGTATAACTTAAAAAATATTATTACTGGTAGCTAGGCTTGGGTATACTTGTAATCCTAGTACTTGGGAGGCTGAGACAGGAGGATTGCATGTTCAAGGACAGCCTCAGCAAGTAGTGAGGCTCTCATCAAACTAGCGAGACCCTGTTTCTATAAAAAATAAAATCAGTCTGGGGGTGTAGTCGGAGGTAGAATGCCTCTGGGTTCAATTCCCAGTACCACACATACACACAAAAAGATTATTATTGGTAATATATTTGTTGAACATGTTTACTAGCATTTGACCATTTTGACCTCTAAAAAATGACAAATTCAGCCGGGCGTGGTGGTGCACGCTTGTAATCCTAGTACTTGGGAGGTTGAAACAGGAGGATCGCAGGTTTGAGGACAGCCTCAGCAAGCACTGAGACTCTCTTCAACCTATCGAGACTCTGCTTCCAAATAAGAAATTAAAAAAAAAAAAAAATAAGGCTGGGGGTGTAGCTCAGAAGAAGAATGCCTCTGAGTTCAATCCCCAGTGCCACACACACACACACACACACACACACACACACACATGCACGCACGCAGGTGCACATACACACAAAGATAAATTCATATGGTTCCACCTAATTTATTCACATAGTTATTTCACAAATGTTTGCTGAGGTTTGTAGCTGCTGGGCACTATGCTGTACATCATCTGTAAACCATAGGAGAGGAGGGATCAGAAACAACTAAGATTTCAGAAATGGACCACTTGAGAGAAGAGTCAGGAACTACTGAGAGAAAAGAGAGACAAGAAGGGAGATAATTTGGGGATAGTATAAAGCTTTAGTGTGTGTGTGTGTGTGTGTGTGTGTGTGTGTGTGTGTGTGTTTTACTGGAATTGAACCAGGGGTGTTCCATCTCCAATCTACATCCCAGCCCTTTTTATATTTTTTATTTTGAGACAGGGTGGCTAGCTTGCTGAAGGTCTAAGTTGCTGAGGCTGATCCTCCTGTCTTGCAACTCAAGCATGTGTCACCACACCCAGCTAAGCTCAGCTTTTAAGAATAGTTTATTTGAGATAATATAGATAGATAGAACTGCTCCATAACCAGAATTTGAAAATTCAGGGCTATATGTAAAAGGATAGATTTAGCAGATTTAAACATTGATGCAATCTTCATGAGGATCAACATTGAAGCAATTGAAATGGCTAAGATTTCTTTTTTTTTCCCCTGGATTTTAGTTTTATTTCAACTAATGATTTCTTAATGCCCAGTCACATCTGTAGTTCTTTGATCCTTAACTTATTTAATTTATTGTCAACAGATTTATGAGAAGTATCACATGTACTGTCAAGATGTAACCAACTAGTGGGAGACAACCACTTGGAATATTATGATGAGTATGTTTTTTTCAAATGGGTGACTTTTCTTTTTCAGGCTGACTGCAGCATCATTCCCATATTCCTGTGGGGAATAAAACACCCCAACAGCATGTAGTTTGGACAGTCCCATAACTTCTTTACTCCTCTTTTCTTCCAGCTTCTTCCCACTAACTCTGTAATCTAGAACTTTTTTTGAGGGGTGGTATTGGGATCAAACTCAAGGTCTTTTTAAAAAGTGTCTTGCTAAGTTGCTGAGGCTGGGCTCAAATCTGCAATCCTCTTCTTTCAGCCTCCCAAGTACTGGGATTATGAGCATGCATCACCATGTCTAACTAAAACTTTTCTTTATAACCATTCTTCAAAGTCAGAACCAGACAAGAAAACCATGGACCTCCTTAACTGGGGATCAGGAAGAGCAAACATGTTTCTTGAGGACAAGCAGTTACCTCCAGAAGGCTCAGCTAAGATTTCTAAGATGTTAGGAAATGGAGTGGGAAAGAAGAGTCAAGGAGCTGGGTGTGGGGACACATGCCTATAATTTCATTACTTGGGAGGCTGAGACAGGAGGATGGCAGGTTTGATGTCGGCCACAGCAACCTAGAGAGACACTGTTTCTTTTTTTTTTTTTTCCGGTACTGGGGATTGAACTCAGAGGCATTCTACCTCCGAGCTATACCTCCAGCCCTATTTTTTATTCTTTATTTTGAAACCGAGTCTCAGTAAGTTGTGGAGTGCCTCACTAGGTAGCTGAGGCTGGCCGCGAACCCGGATCCTCCGGTCTCCGCCTCCCGAATGCTGGGATTACAAGCGTGCGCCACCACGCCCGGCTCGAGAGACACTGTTTCAAAATAAAAAATTAAAAGGACTTGGGGCAGCCAGGTGTGGTGGCACACTTGTCATCCCAGGAGGATCCGGGTTCACGGCCAGCCTCAGCTACTTAGTGAGGCCCTCCCAAAACTTAGTGAGACCCTGTTTCAAAATAAAGAATAAAAAATAGGACTGGGGGTGTAGCTCAGAGGAAGAATGCCCCTGAGTTCAATCCCCAGTACTGAAAAAAAAAAAAAAAAAAAAAAAAAAAAGCTGAATATGGTGATGCAAGCCTATAATCCCTGTACTTGGAAAGCTGAGACAGGAGGATCACAGGTTTGCAGCCAGCTTTGGCAATTTAGCCAGGCTCTTAGCAACTTAGTGAGAACCTGTTTCAAAATAAAAACATAAAATAGGTCTAGGGTGTACACTCAGAGGTAGAATGTACCTGGGTTCAATTCCTATAAACAAACAAACAAACATAAACAAATAAAACCAAATAAATAAATATAAACAAATAAATAAAGGCTGAGGTGTAGCTTGGAGATAGAAGACCACTGAGCTCAATTCCACATACCAAAAAGAAAAGAATTTTTGGCTCAGCCATGGAGAGTATTCTCGTAATCCCAGTATTTGGGAGGTTGAGACAGGAGGACTGCAGGTTCATGGCTAGCCTCAGCTACTTAAGTGAGGCTCTCAGCAACTTAGTGAGACCCTGTTTCAAAAGTAAAAATAAAAAAATAGGGCTAGGGATGTAGTTCAGAGGTAGAATGTCCCTAGATTCAATCCTCAATACTGCAAAAAAACAAAATAAAACAACAACAAAAAAACCTTGACATGGCATGGGAAAATTTGACATAGAAGCAAAAAGATGTAATTTCAGAATTAGGTAATTCTCACTTAGAAATTCTTCTTCACTTGGTAATTTTTACAGACCATAATTTTGCCATATATTTCCAAGTTCCTGAGGAAATAACTTATTACTTTTCTATGTATCACACGTGACAGCTCATACATTCAAATGTCATCTCTCTCTCTCTGCCTGTAGGTTTCACTCATTACACATGACAAAAATAAATTACTTTACTACACCAAGTACTGTGAAGAGTAACAAAAATGTTTCAAAACTTTAAATAACAAAAATTACCAAGAACTACTAAGGGACAATAAGCTGAAAAATTCTGAGTTCACACAGAGCTGGTTGTTTGAGTTCTGATAAAACTTCTTCCAGAGCATAGAACATTTGCTGAAATGGAGAGACATATGATAGAGCCGCATAAAAAAATGCTTCTTAGTATTAGCCTAATTAGGACTCCTACTATAGTTCCACCCCTAAAAAGCTTAAAAATAGCCATGAAGGATAAAAGATTTGTAAGTAATTTAATTTCTGCCAGAACAAAGTCCAACACTTTTCAAAGGAAGACAACAACAACAATACATATATATATATTTTTAGTGGGCATTGAACACAGGGGCATTCTACCTCTGAGCTACACTACTAGCCCCACTTTATTTTACTTTTTTGTGGTACTGGGAATTGAACCTAGGGGCATTCTACCTCCAAGCTACACCCCCAGCCCTATTTTTATTCTTTATTTTGAAACAGGGTCTTGCTAGTCTGATGAGAATCTAACTTGCTGAGGCTTGTCTTCAAACCTGCAACCCTCTTAGTCCCAGCCTCCCAAGTACTGGGATTACCAGCATGTGCCACCACGACTGATTTAAAATCCAGAAATTGACATCATAAAATTCTCAATGTTAGCTGGGCGTGGTGGCGTACGCTGTAATCCCAGCATTCGGGAGGCTGAGACCGGAGGATCCAGGTTCACGGCCAGCCTCAGCTACCTAGAGAGGCACTCTGCAACTTAGTGAGACCCTGTTTCAAAATAAAAGAATAAAAAATAGGGCTAGGGGTATAGCTCGGAGGTAGAATGCCCCTGGGTTCCATGCCCAGTACCGCAAAAAAAAAAAAAAAAAAAAAAAAAAAAAAAAAAAAAAATCATCACAATGTTCATTGTCTATACTGTAATAGAAATTCATAGATATACAAAAAAACAGGAGTACAAGATCCATAACCAGTGGGAAAAACAACAGAAACAAACATTTATAAGCTTAAATACTTAGAGACATGTTTTTTATCTTTAGAAATGATAGAGAATATAAGATTCTCAGATCTCTATAAATGATAGATTGTCAGATAAGGATTTTAGTTGTTACATATGTTCAAGAACCTGAAGGAAGGCTGATTCAAGCCCAACTTCAGCAACTTGGCAGGATCCTGTTTCAAAATAAAAAAAACGGGTTAAGGGTGTATAATTTTGGGATAGACTGTCCCTAGGTTAAAACTCTAGTTTAAAAAAAAAAAAGCTGGATGTGGCGGCGCACACTTGTAATCCCAGTACTTGGGAGACTGAGATAAGAGGATCACAGGTTCACAGCCAGCCTCAGCAACTTAGGTCCTCTGCAACTTAGTGAGGCCCATTTTAAAATAAAAGAATAAATCGGGCTGGGGATATAGCTCTAGGTTCCAACTCTAGTACCACAAAAAACAAAACAAACAAACAAACAAAAAATGCACCAAGGGCCAGGAGTATAGCTCAGAAGAAGGGGGTAGGGGTGGGGAAAGTTGTTTTCTTTTTTTGGTGGTTCTAGAGATTGAACCCAGAGACATTCTACCTCTGAGTTACATTTCAGCCCTATTTTGTTTTTTATTTTGAAACAGGATTTTAATAAGTTTTGGTGATCCTCCTGTCTGAGTCTCCCAAGTATTATGATTACAAGTGTGTACTACCATGCTTGGCAGAAAGAAAAAGTCTTTATATCCTCAGCCCTATTTTTTATTCTTTATTTTGAAATAGGGTCTCACTAAATTGCAGAGGGCCTCACTAAGTAGCTGAGGCTGGGTGAGAATCAGCAATCCTCCTGTTTCAGCCTCCCAAGTACTGGGATTACAAGTAGGTACCACCATGCCCAGCTAGAAAGAATTCTTAATAAATAACGTTCTGTATGAGAACAAGAAGACACAGAAAGAGAGAGAGAGAGACAGCAAAACAAATTATGAAGTCAAGCAAAAGACTTGAGTATACTCCTCACAAAGAGGAACAGAGAATTGTACTTAGGAGAAGTTGCCCATCTCAATAGTGATCCTGGAAATGAAAATGAAATCACAAAGACTTGCTACTGTACATCCAAATTTACATAGGATGTAAAGTCTGACTGCAATAAGGGTTGGCGAGGAAGGCTTAGAATAATAGCAATTCTTACCCTCTGCTAGTGTAAGAGTATAAGTGGAGGGACCCAATTTTGAAAAGAGCTGGATAAAGTTAAATAAGCTTGTATTCTCTGACTTGCAATGCCACTATTAAGTATAATTCTCAAGAGAAAATGTTATATATGTGCACCAGGAAACTGATAAAAGAATTTCACAGGGGAACTGTTTATATAATAATAATGTAGAAACAATCCTAACATAGAAACAATCCAAACATCTTTTATCAGTAGAATATGTAATTTGTGATATATAGTCCAACAGTAACTCACTTTATACAGTCAGTACAAATGAATGAAGGCTATAGTCATCAATATGGTTCCACTTCAGCTGGGACAGTTTCACACACCTGTAATCCCAGAAGGCTGAGACAGGACGATTGCAAGTTTGAGGCCAGTCTAGACAACTTAGTGAGACCCTGTTTCAAAACATAAAACATAAGCCAGAGCTTGGGATATAGCTCAGAAGTAGAAAGCCCCTGGGTTCAATCCCTAGTACTACAAAAATAAACAAACAACAACAAAAAACGTGGCTCCCTCTCAGGAATATAATTTTGATTGAAGAAACACAACGTGGATTCATTAATACATTGTGTAGAAATACAAATACAAGTGAAGCACAGTTGGGCACAGCTGTAATCTCAGCACTCAGGAGGATGCAGCAGGAGGATTCTAAGTTTCAGGCCAGCCTGGATGACATACTGAGACCTTGTCTCAAAATAAAAACTAAAAAGGGCTGGGGATATAGCTTAGAGGGAGAGCACACTTGGGTTCAATCCCCAGTACTTCAAAATCAAAAGAAATGCTGGGCATGGTAGCACATGCCTGTAATCCCAGTACGTGGGAGGCTGAGACAGGAGGATCACAGGCTGAATGCCAGCTTCAGCAAGTTTAGCGAGGTGCTCAGCAACTCAGCGAGACCCTGTTTCCAAGTAAAAAATAAAATAGAGGTGGGGGTGTAGCTTGGAGGTAGAACACCCCTGGGTTCAATCTCTAGTGAATGAATGAATGAATGAATGAATGAATGAATGAACAAATAAAATTAGAAAAAGGCTGGTGATGTAGCTCAGTGGTAAAGTTCTACAGGGTTCCATCTCCGGTACCAAAAACAAACAAATAAATAAAACAAACAGCCAGGCATGGTGGTGCACGCTTGTAATCCCAGCATTTGGGAGGGTGAGCCCAGAGGATCCGGGTTCGCGGCCAGCCTCAGGTACCTAGTGAGACACTCCACAACTCAGTGAGACCCTATTTCAAAATAAAGAATAAAAAATAGGGCTCTGAGTTCAATCCCCAGTACCGCCAAAAAAAAAAAAAATAAATAAATAAATAAAATAAATAAATAAAATAAAACAAAGAAAAAAATGTTCTTCTTGAACAGGAGAGTAGTTAGTCATATGTAATCATATGTGTCTTGACATTGTTAATCTTTACACTTTATGCATTCATTCCTATACCTTATTTTGGATTTGTTTAAACTTTATTTAATACAAGCAAAATATAAGATGTGACTCTTAACTAAAATGCTAAAGTTGGTCTTTAATAATAATCTTTGCCTACCCGAAAAATCTTGTGCATCCTCATAGTGGCTGAACAAAAGATGAATCTTGTGAGCAGCAAGCGAAGAAATTCATCTCCAAAAAACTGGAGAAATGCTTGATCTGCAAGGAGGAGGAAGGGGACAGTAAAAGGAGGCATACATGAAAACTATGTTGCAAAGGGGAAGAAATTTCAGAAAAGCCTTCTTGACTTTCCCGTCTGGGACAAATACCTTTAAAAATTCACACAATTTTAAATAGGTAACCATTTAAGCCATTACAGTACATTCCATTAAGTGTGCAGTTAGATTGTAGGGTACCTATTGAACGCGAATGGGTCAGTAGCTGGGCAATATCACGATTGATTTTTCGAAGATATTCTTGACACTTTTCCCACAGGCCTCTACGCATGCTTGACAATCCAGAGACAAATAGGAAGGCCATTAGAGGATTGTTCAGAAAGAGAGTGAAGAGGCTACCTCGTTGAGATTGATCTGTAATAACAAACATGTTACATATATAGACAACAGTTTTGCAAAAGGCAAGAGATACATATTAGGAACATTTTAATACACTGATAATGTACAAAACTAAAGCTGTAACATAAAAATAGAATTCAACAAAGCAGATTCTGCATGTAAATACAAAAACGAACTCCAGCTGGGCATGGTGATGCATGCCTCTAAATTCCACTATTTGGGAGGCTAAGACAGGAGGATCAAAGGTTTGAAGCCAGCCTCAGCAACTTAGGTAGGCCTTCAGCAACCTAGCAACACTCTGTTTCAAAACAAAAACTAGCTGTTAAAAAACAAAAACTAGCCGGGCATGGTGGCGCACCCTTGTAATCCCAGTACTTGGGAGGCTGAGACTGGAGGATCAGGGTTCTCGGTCAGCCTCAGCTATTTAGTGAGGTCCTCCGCAACTTAGTGAGACCCTGTTTCAAAATAAAGAGTAAAAAATGGGGCTGGGGGTGTAGCTTGGAGGTAGAATGCTCCTGAATTCAATCCCCAGTACTGGAAAAAACCAAACAAACAAACAAACAAACAACAACAACAACAAAAACACTAGCCGAGTGTGGTGGCACAGACTTGTTATCCCAGTACTGGGAGGCTGAGACAGGAGGATCTGGGTTCGTGGCCAGCCTCAGCTACTTAGTGAGGCCCTCCGCAACTTAGTGAGATCCTGTTTCAAAATAAAGAATAAAAAGTAGGACTAGGGGTATAGCTTGGAGGTAGAACGCCCCTGAGTTCAATCCCCAGTACAGAAGGAAAAAAAAAACAAAAAACCCTAAAAGCCAGGCATGGTGGCACATGTCTGTAACGCGAGTACTTGGGAGGCTAAGACAGGAGGATCACAGGTTCAAAATCAGCCTCAGCAACTTAGTAAGATCCAATTTCGAAACAAAAAATAAAATCAGGCTAAGGATATAGCTCAGAGGTAGAATGCCACTAGGTTTAATCTCCCGTACAAAAAACCACTCTAGGCATGTGGCCTGCTGCTGAACAAATTTAAAATAGAGCCCATTAAACTGAAAAGAAATGGAAAATAAGCATATCTCTTACTATTTTTTGCCCCAAATAACAATTCATTCATATATGGCCAAGTGTTGAATGATGGACTATCCGAGATAGCATTCCCTGATGAGTACTAGAAATGTCAACCTTTTTCATTCTCCTTTGTTGGCTGCACTTTTTCTGTCTAACCCTTAAAAATCAACAGTTTCCTTTGGCCCTACACACTGCTGATCTCACCAAATGCCATGATTTTAGTCACCATTTATATGTCTACTGATTACTAATTCTCTACATGTAGCCTAGCCTGAATTCATTAGTTTCAGCACTCAGCTGTCCTGTGCTAGCTACTGGATACTTAAAATGTGACTTCTCCTAGCTGGGCATGGTGGGACATGCTTATAATTCCAGTACTTGGGAGGCTGAGACAGGAGGATCAAAGGTTCACAGCTAGCCTCAGCTATTTATTGAGGCCTTCCACAACTTAGTGAGACCCTGTTTCAAAATAAAGAAAAAAAAAAAAAAAAAAAAAGGGCTGGAGGCTGGAAGAGTAACTCAGAGGTAGAATGCTCCTGGGTTCAATCCCTAGTACCTAGTACTGCAAAAAAAAAAAAAAAAGAAAAAGAAAAAAGAAAAAAGAAAAAAAGTGACTTCTGTGAATTCTGTGAATTGACACATAAGCCTTAATACAAAAAGATATGTTGACACTACTTCATTTATTTATTTATTTATTACTTTTGTGGTACAGAGTTCTACCTCTGAGTTATACCACCAGTCCTATTTTGTTTTTTAATTTTGAAACTGAAAGCCAGGCATGGTAGTTGCATTCTTGTAATCCCAGTGTTTGGGAGGCTGAGACAGGAAGATTGCAGGTTCAAAGCCAGCCTCAGCAACATAGTGAGGCTCTTAGAAACCTAGTGAGACTGTTTCCAAATAAAGAAATAAAATTGGTCTGGGGTGTAGATTGGAGGTGGAATGCCTCTGGGTTCAATCTCCAGTACAAAAACAAAAAACAAACAAAAAAACTGGGTCTAAGTTGTGGAGGGTCTTGCTAAATTGCTGAGGTTGGCTGTGAACCTATGGTTCTCCTGTCTCAGCTTCCCAAATACTAGGATTACAGGTATGCCCCACCACGCCTGGCTTGTTTTGTTTTGTTTATTTGCGGTACTGGGGATTGAACTCAGGGGCATTCTACCTCCGAGCTACACCCCCAGCCCTATTTTTTATTCTTTATTTTGAAACCGAGTCTCACTAAGTTGCGGAGTGCCTCACTAGGTAGCTGAGGCTGGCTGCGAACCCGGATCCTCCGGTCTCAGCCTCCCGAATGCTGGGATTACAAGCGTGCGCCACCACGCCC
>PVLC010015582.1:0-36947 GCA_004027655.1 Graphiurus murinus
AAAAAAAGATAGAGCATACTTGGGGCATTAGCCTAACCTCAACAAATTTAAAAGAGTTTAAATCATACAGAATGTGGTCTCCAATCACAATAGAATCAAATAAGAAATATAACAGAAAAATCTTCAAATACTTGGAAATTAAATAACAAAACAATCGGTTGGTCAAAAAGGAAGACTTAGTGAAAATGAAAAATTACAAAACTGAATGAAAATGAAAACACATGTCAAAATCTGTGGGACATAGTAAGCAATATTGAGAAGAAAGCTTATAATATTGAATACATACATTAGAAAAAAGACTATTAAGAAATAACCTAAGTTCTCACTTCAAGAACATAGGGAAAATAAAGGAACAAAATAGGCCCAAGGCAACAGAAGAGCAAAAATATTATAGATAAAACAGAAGTCAACAAAATTGGAAATAGAAAACAAACAAATAGAGAAAAATCAATGGAACAAAGAAAAATTTCTCGGAAAATATTAATAAAATTTAGAAAATTCTAATAAGACTGACAAAAATTAAATTGAAAAGAAACAAATTACCAATTTCATGAATTAATTCCTCATTGGCATATCCTGACACATCTTGTAAATGTCAGAAGAGATAAGGATATACTACGAACAACTGTACACACATACATTACAACTTAGAAAAAATGGACTGATTATTAAAAAAAATACAAATTCCTATAAGTCATCCAATAAGAAATAGGCCAGGCATGGTGGGGCATGTTTGTAATCCCAGCATTTGGGAGACTGAGACTGGAGGATCTGGGTTCATGGCCAGCCTCAGCTACCTAGTGAGGCACTCTGCAACTTAGTGAATCCCAGTTTCAAAATAAAGAATAAAAAATAGGACAGGGGTATAGCTCAAAGGTAGAATGCCCCTGAGTTCAATCCCCAGCACCACACACACACAAAAAAGATAATTTGAATAGCCATATAGCTATTAAGGGAATAGAATTCATTATTTGAAAGAAAGGAGGATAAGAGAAAGAAAAAGAAATCTCCAGGCCTATATTGTTTCACTGGAAAAATTATGCCACATTTCTAAAGACGAATCAACACCAATTTTATGCAATTTTTTCAGAAAATAGAGAAGGGACACTTTGAAATTCATTTATGAAGCTGGTATTACTCTTATACCCAAACAGTCAAAGACAAAATGAAGAAATATTCTTTAAAAAAAGAAAGGAAACTACAGACAAGCATCACTCATGAATACAGATGCAAAAATCCTTAACAAAATATTAGTAAGTAGAATTCAGCAACATATAAGAAGAATTATACACCATGAACATGTGGAATTTATTTCAAGGATGCAAGACTAGTTCAATATTTTAAAATTCATCAAAGCAACCTACTATACTAATAAAATAAAAGACAAAACCACATGATAATCTCAGTAGATTCAATCTGACAAAATTCAACATGCATTCATGATAAAACACAGAAAAAAATTAGAAGGTACTTCCTCAATCTGATAAATAGCATCTGCAAAAATCTTTCGGTTAACAATATATTTAATGGTGAAAGACTTAATGTTTTTTCTGGAATGTTAGAAACAAGAAAATGATATCCACTCTCATTACTGTTATTCAACACAGTGTTGGAAGTTCTAGCTGGGCAATTATGCAAGAAAAGAAAATAAAAGCATATAAATAAAAAGAAATAGCTAAAATTACTTGCAGCTTACATGACTGCATAGAAAGTTCCAAGGGATCTGCAAAAGTGTCTTACAAGTAGTAAGGTTTCAGGATTCAACATAAACTGTCAAAATTTAATTGTTTTTCTATACACTAGTGGTGAACAATTGGGCAAGTGGGCATCAAAATTAAAAGTAAAATATGACTCAGAAAGCTGAGCATGGTGGTGCACACCTGTAATCCAAGTAGTTGGGAGGCTGAGACAGGAAGATCACAGGTTCAAAGTCACCTCAACAACTTATTGAGACCTTCAGCAATTTAGCCAGACTGTTTTGTTTGTTTGTTTTTAAAGCCTGGGGGTGTACCTTGGAGGCAGATTGTCCCTGGGTTCATTCCTCAGTAACAAAAAAAGGAGGAAGAGGAAAAGGAAGAGGAGGAAGGAAGGAAGGAAGGAAGGAAGGAAGGAAGGAAGGAAGGAAGGAAGGAAGGAAGGGAGGGAGGAAGGAAGGAAGGAAGGAAGGAGTTTGACCTGGAATTTAGTGCAATGATGTTCATAATAGATTCTTCAATATCCCTGATAACTTGCCTCTGCTCCAACACTTGCAGAAATCTCATCACTTCAAGATATCTTGATGCATTGTTGCATATCTGATAGCTGAAAATTTCTTCCATATGTTGAGCTGGCCTTTTCTTTCTGTAACTTTCACCATTTGGTCCCCAATCTGCTATCTGAAGCAGTGTATTGATTATCTATATTTCTTAACAAATTATCCGAAACGCAGTGACTTAACCATAACACTTATTATATCTCATAGCTTCTGTGCATTAGGAATTCAAAGCTTGGTTATGGGTCTGGCTTGGGGTTTCTCATGAGGTTTCAGTTAAGATGTTAGCCAAGGCTGTAGTCATCTGAAGGTCTGATTGGAGCTGGATGATCATTTTTCAAGGTGGCTTATTCAACTGGTTGAAAAGGTGATGCTGGCTGTTGGGGCTCTTCTACAGGCAATTTGAGTATCCTTAGGGCCTGGCAGCTGGCTGGCTTCCCACTGAGTGAGCTATGGGGGTAGGGAGGACAAACAAGAGGCAATGTCTTGACTTAGCAGTGGAAACGGTAAAATGTACTTCTGATATTTTGTATTCATTAGAGTGATTTGCTAAGTCTAGCCCACATCTAAGGGGAGAGGAATTAAGTGATACCTATTGAAGAGTACCAAAGAACTTGCAAATATATTTAAAGGCAAAGTATATTTTTTTCCAGATATGTGACTTTCCACATGGTTGTTGGACCTCCTCAAATGTGACTTCATTTGGATATCTTAATTCCCCTCATATTTTCTAATTTTTTAAGTCTTTTGTCCAAAATGCTGGGAAATTTTCCAAATTTTCTCTTAAGTCTTCTATTGACTACTTTTTTGTTGCTAGTTAAGTTTTTTAATATCAAAGAACTATTGTTACTATTCCATTTGCTTCCTTTTTCATAGAAACCTGTTGTAGTTCTGTGGTTATAACAGCTTTTGATGTTTCCCAAAGCATATGAGTATGCAATTTTTAAGATTTTCATTTATTTTCTGTTCCCTCTGCTTATTCTATCTGTCCCTTTGGGTTCTGTTTTGTGCTGTTAAATTTTCCCAGGTGTCTGTTTATGCCTGATGCTACATTCATATTTAAGAGTGAAAAACTAGACTAACAATATGGAGTTTCATTGGTTCACAGTTGATAAAATTGAAAAGTGAGATTTGCCTATATGAATTTTGGCAATTCATATCTTATCTCTGATTTTCAAATATTATCAACAATACCAACTACCAATTGTAACCCAAAATAAGGAAGGGAGCCAGAAAAGTCATGGTGGTGTATGCCTATAATCCCAGTACTTGGGAGGCTGAGATAGGAGAATCTTAGGTTTGAGGCCAGCTTCAGCAACTTAGCAAGACCCTTAGCAACTTAGCCAAACCCTGTTTCAGAATAAAAAATAAAGAGTTGGAAGTGTAGCTAGGAAGTAGAATGCCCCTGGGTTCAATCCTTGGTGCAAAAGAAAGAAAGAAAGAAAAAAAGAAGGAAGCGAGGAAGGAAGGAAGGAAGGAAGGAAGGAAGGAAGGAAGGAAGGAAGGAAGGAAGGAAGGAAGGGAAGGAAACTATGAAAATATTTTAAAAAGATAATAACCAAATATGCTCAAGAATAAGTGTTAAGAGTAAAATCTGTCTTAGGTATATAAGTTCTTTATTTCTGTTGACTACCATGATAACATAGTACCTCACAGGTATGATGGGCCATTTGTCAATATTTAATGAACTGAATTGCTTTTTCTTAATTCTTGCCTTCCACTAAATAACACATGGGAAGCACATCCGCATATGCTTTTCAATGTTTTTAAGTGTTAAATCACTTGAAACTTTTTAGTATAATTGTGATTTGAGACAGTATTTACTCCACATTGAGCATTGCTCTAAGAACTTTACATATTTATTCCACTAAATTATAACAACTCTATGAGGTAGTGTAGCAGAGGCCATTGATGGCCTATCCATCTCTCCCTCATTCTCTTCTACAATGCAGTCTGTTATAGCAGACACTTGAAATTCTCTGCCTGAATAATCTTTTCAGAGGTTTTTGTTTTTGTTTTGTTTTTTCCCCTGGCTGCAGGAATGCTCTCAGACCACATAAAGGATACTGTGAGAGCTGAGAGTTACAATGCTTGAAAACAGCTCTGACCAAATGATGTAAGGGGATTTGGTTGATAAACACCCCTGCTGCTTTGCCCCTCAGTTGGGGTAACTTTGGAGTGTATTTTAATACTTCCCCAGAATTCTCCAGTGTAAGGAATCTCCAGCTGCCCTTCATCGGCTCCCTTCCCTCTCTGCTTTACTCTCCTCTCTCTGCCAGTGCTGGTTAGGAGTACCTTCCAAATAAATTCCTTACTCCAAATCCTTGCCTCTGAGCTTCTGGAGGCCAAACTAAGAGCAGAAGGTACATTACCATCCCCATTTTGCAGATAAAGAACCAAAGGCCTTTGTTAGCTGGTCTGGTTGACTATGGTCACAGAGTTAGTAAATCCTGAGCCCAGGCTCTCAACCACCACATTATAATGCCAAAATTCTCTGAGTATGACTATGTGCTAGACTTCTCCTGAGGGGTTTCATGGAATTCATTTTACAGATAATAAGATAAGCTCAGAGAGGGTATATGACTTGTCCAAGGTCATAAGATGTTTCAGAATAAGAAATTAAATTGAATAAAAAAGGGCCTAATCAACATAAAAATTTATTTCAAAAGTGAGTTACAAAATGCTTTTCCAAATGACATGTTTAACATGCAAGTGGCCTGGATTCAATCTCCAGCACCACCAAAAAAAAAAAAAAAAAAAGCTGTCAATAACATTTATATTTATTTAAACTGGAACACTGAAGCATGTTAATATAGTTGATGTCGGTGGGTGATGCTTTTAAAACTGAGATGCCTTAGGACCTGAGAAGAACTTAAATTGTTGCTGCCTTCTCCTCATCCCCCAAAACTCATACCAGGCCCATGTGGTTTAGCGGGGGACAGTGATTTGGGGGCAGGGTCTGTGTTGCAGGACAGGACAGGGTAGAAGGCAGATATCCAAACTGGAAGGGCACTAAGTCCACCTTAATCCTGAGTGCAAATTTGAATTCTGCTCCTGTGTGACCCTGGGCAATTAGCTTAATCTCTCTGCATCTCAGTTTTATCATTAGCACAAAAGGGGATAAGAACACCTACCTCATAGGATTTTCTTAGGGATTAGAGAAGAAAATATAAGATGCCTAGCTCTGGACTTGGGGAATAATAAACTCTCAATAAATAGCAGCTATTGTAATCCCTGGGAAGGGGGAGCAGGAATCTCACTGACAAAGGCTTTTGCTAGAAATTGAGTCACCTAGAAAATATCAAGAAAGTGCATGTTGACTGGATGTGCTTTCCTTGTTAGAGTTGAGAAAAGCCAGCAGTCTTTGCTGGAGTTGTCGCTGGTCCCAGGCTGAGCCTGGGAGGCCAGCAGGTGGGGCCCGTAGGGAGAGCCAAGGAAAGCTGGCTCAGAGACAGACAGGGCTTTCCAGGCCCCCCTGGGCGCCTGCACCTCTCCTTCCACTGCAGTGCAGGTGGAGCAGGAATCTACCCGCTGACATCTCAGGGATGTGGCTGCTTGGGAAAGAAAATTATGGTTTGCAAGTGACAGGACAGATTGCATCTCTCTATGAGAACAGATAGACGCACAGCAAAATCTTTGAGAGCTGCCGTCCTCCCATTTAGGGCAATGTCCAACACTAGATCTGCTAAGAAAAACAACTGGGGCCATTTCTTGATAAACTTTCAGGGAGGGAACTTTCTGCAGGGGGACTTCATTTCAGCAGGGGAGAGAGAAAGGTATCAGGAGGCCAATGTGCTTCCTAGAGAGAAGAGAGAAATGGAGGTAGGATTCAGGGATGTGAGAAGACTTTCTGATTGGCATTCAGGCACATTTGTGGGTCCTGATTAGCTGCAAGATGCCAAACGAGCAGTTTGGAGACATTTCAAAAGAGGATTGCTTCACTTTGGGTGGTTAAGTTTCTGCAGCTGGCTATTTTCTGGAATAATAAGGGTCGGTGGGGGCCTTTTTTAGATCAAACTGTCATCATATTCCCCATAGGGATGAGGACAGAGGTGCTGCCATGGGGCAGCTTCTCAGAAAAAAAAAATCCCAACCAGAAGGCCCCTCCCTGTCCAGGGAACCAGAATAACTGGGATCTAGGACTGTTTGATCACTAACTGGATCTGTTTATTATCTGTACATTGCAGGGGCGGGACCACCCAAGAATGTCAAATTGCTGACCCAGGGGCTAAATCCAACCTGCAATTGTGTTTTCTTTGGAATACAAATTATTGTGCAGGTTGTGATTTGCCAGCCTTCAAGAAGGGTGTGCATCCTGCAATCCACAGCCCTCTCCCTGGCACTGGGTCATACCTGCCAAGCTCCTGGCCTGGGGACCTGCTCTGTCCCTGTGGCCATCTGGACCTGCAGCCCCTGAGCCCGGGAACTTCAGAGCCTTCCTGGCGCTGGCCTGCGCACTTTTAAGCTCCTCAATAGCACCTTCTCACTTTCGCCGCCTCTCAGTCACCACACACTGCCCTTCACAAATATTTGACACTCCGGCCTCTTGAGTCAATTATTCCTTTCAGAAAACTGGAGAGAGAAATGATGTCATTAACAACCTGAGAGTAAATGACTAGGGCAACAGCTATAAACACCAAGACCCACAATGGAGGGCTGAAACCCAGACCCTACTTGACCTGCCTGGCTAAGATGGTCTCACCCCTCCCTGGTTGGTCGGGACGAGTGGGGCCAAGCTCGGCTCCTGTTTAGAGCCTCGGCCTTCACACAGCCGTGCAACAAGCAGCCTCAGTCCAGCCCTGCAGACCCCAGGCCAGGCAGGCCAGGGAATGACACCCTCCGCCTCTCTCCCCCAAGCATCCAGGATCAGAGACAGCACCTTACAAGAGCAAATCCTTTCCTCAAGCACTTGTGCCCAGGAAGCAGATGCTCTGACCCATTTGGGCCCGGGGCACTGTTGTGTTGTAGGATCCTTCCACCCCATCCTCAAATCACAGACCAGATAAATCAAGTTGAACTGACTTCAAAGCAAACACTGAGCAGAGCCATCTGTGACTCATTCCTGAGCTGGTCCTTTTCTTGTTATGTAACCAGAGAGACCCAGACAGAAAGACCCAGATCAGGAGAGCTGTTTCTTTCTTTCTTTCTTTTTTTTTCTTTCCCCAAACCTTTACAGTATTGGGATAATTATGGCTTCCATAGCGTTGATTACTTTAAGCTGTCAGTAATCTGAGTCCTTTTCAGAGTCAGTGACCAACATTTTGTAATTACATTCCATCTTTCCACTTCCACCTCTAAGTAAAGGACACTGAATCCTGAGCTGGAAGGACATTCTTCAGGGCGCCTGGCCCTGGGCACTTGCCATGCCTGGAATGCTCCAATGACACCTCTCCTTGGACCACTCCTGTCTCCCTCTTGCTTCCCCCTCCATGGTTTTCTCAGGGAATGCCCATTAACCTTTTACATGAAAGAACAAGAAATGTGAAGCTTCAGGTTGGCCAGGGCTTTTGATGTGAGTCACTCACGAATCAACAAAGGTGCTGTGATTCCCGGATAAAAGACAATGACATACTTTAAGATACTTTCTATGCGGGTTTTTTTTTTTCTGGTGATTATAAAAGTATCAAGAAGAAAACATCTCAAATCCTTGCCTGAGAGGATTATACAAACATTAAGGGATGCTAATCCTTTGACGCATTTTTTTTCCAGTTTTGTTTCACGTATGTGTGTATTTCTAGAGTTAAGACTACATTGTATTTATAATCTTATATCCTGCATTTTCATATAAATGTTTGCCCACATAATAAAAAAAATTGTAGCCTTAGTTTCTAATAGCCACACAATTTCAAATGAAATGGATGTACCAGAATTAAAAAACAAAAACCAAGTCATCTATTACTGGACGAAGGTTGTAGCCAGTGTTTTGCTATTGTGAATGCTGTAGTGAATGTCTTTAGCTATAAATTCCTATCAGTATTTCTGGTTGCTTTCATAGAATCTGTTCCTTGAAGTGTAATTAATTCTGATTCAAGAGTATGAAATTTTTTGTTTTAAATATATTCCAGTAGGGTGTGCCTTCCTGTAATCCCAGTACTTGAGAGGCTGAGACAGGAGGATTGCAGTTTCACAGCCAGCCTCAGCTACTTAGTGAGGCCTTCTGCAACTTAGTGAGACCCTGTTTCAAAAATAAAGAATAAAATAGGGCTGGGAGTGTAGCTTGGAGGTAGAATGCCCCTGGGTTCAATTCCTGATACCGCAAAAAATATAAATAAAAAATAAATAAATATATTTCAGAAATATTAAACTGCCTTTTCAAATTAACTATCAATGCTTTTTAAGCCTATTTGATGAGTAAAAAATAAAAATTCATATTTATACATTTATATTAATTTACTCTTCTTTAGCTCCAAAAGGCACAGTTCTAGGTATTGAGCTCATTGGTAGGTAAAGCAGACAATGTTCTCTGGATTTGTGGTTTCATTCTAGAAATATCAGGCCTGAGAATAGCAGTTAACGTCAGGAGAGACAGCTTGCCCTGTTTTGCCTTGCTATGAGCCAAAGAGTATGTTGCTATTACCAGTAAGTTCTTGTGTATTAGGCAAAAGATAACACCAGCAAAGAAGACAGAAAGTGACAAGACCACAAGGAGATGACTCAGCAAGTGTGGTAAACTGCACAATGGGCCCCCCAAAGATGTCTGCATCCTAATCCCCAGCATCTCTGAACATGCTGTCTTACACAGCAAAAGGAGCTTTCCACCTTGAGATGGCAAGGGTCCTTGTGAGCAGGAGGCAAGGTGATGGAGGCAGGGGTTGGAGTGGTTGCTTTGAAGATGGAGGAAAGGATTATGAGCCGAGGAAAGGTCAGGGAAACATGCTCCACTGGAGCCTTCAGAATATAGGCCTGCCGATGCCTCAATTTGAGACTGCTGACCTCCACAACCGTAGGATAATAAATGCGTGTTCTTTTAAGACACTAAATTTGTGCTAAGTTGTTATAACAGCAATAGGAAACTCATAGAGCAAGTAAGCAGGTTGGCTTCCACAGTTCCATAGGTCAGTGAGACTCAAGCCAATTTATTATTTGCAACACAGCAAACTGCAGGAATGTGAGCAGTAGAGCTGACTCCCTTCCCCCAAGTCCCACAGGGAGATGTGACAGGCACAGATGGCAACTGTGCACACGATGGATTGTGCTGTGCCTAAGGAGCAGGGCAGAGAGCTCAGCACCTTTGATACCAGGCAGTGAACAACCCCATTGCTCTCTTCTGGGGAGAGAGTATTCTGAACACTAGCCATGCTATGGTCACCTCTACCTGCTTAATCAGCCACATGACTAACTACAGAAACAGCCTGGGGTCAGGAGACTGTGAGCTTTGCAGTTTGGCACACTTACCAGGGACATGCAGGGATGCTCGGGGCCAGGATGACTGTCTCCTCCCAGGCAGCTGTCTCAGGCCCATCCTTCCCAGGCCTGAGAAACTGCCTTGATTCACCTAGGGGAGGTTCATTTTCAATTCCCAGAAAATGCCTCTTTGTCCTGCAACTAGTTCATCTCAGCTACCAGGAACCAAAAAGTTCCTGTGCAAGGTTGAGAATTGGGCAGAGGTGTTCCCACTTGGAACTGTACAAATGCCCACACAGTAAACTTACTGTGGGCCAATCAAGGTCAGCGGGCAGTCATAAACGCCACACTGACTTGGCCAGGGAGTTCCCAGAGCTGAGCCTCAATAGGATCTCTGTGCAGTACAGCTGGTTGGTTGACTCCAGGGCCCATAGGAGACCCGGGAGACAGATTAACTGAGCCAGCAGTGTCAGAGGAGGGACCCAGCTCAGCCTTTTTGTCATAACCAATCAGGTGTGTGAATGTGGAGCAGAGTGGGATGGGGTGTGGGGGATAGTATTAAGAACTGGCCTCCTGGTGTTTTCCTTAGTCCAGGGTTTGCATTTCTTACTAAGAAAAAGCTAGTGAGCCTGTGCAGTGGGCAACAAAGACTCCAGGCAATAAAGGATGGATGCATGTATGAGCCATGGGCATGGAAAAATAAGAAATCAGAAAATCTGCATTTATCCTTTTTACCTAAGATACTCTGAAGATGACCTTCCCTTTCCAGAACATTATCTGAGCCAGGACGGCAGTTTCTCTGTTGTGTTTGGGAACAGGCTCACTTCCTGCTAGGAATATATATTTTTTTATGTCCTAAAAACAAATTTATTGAACCTGAACCTATCTAAGAATACTTTTGCTCATGGTTGGTGATATGATTTAGGGATAACTTGTGGTATAAGGGGCATTGCAAATCCCCTCTATTGCATGTTAGTGACAAAACATATTCTAAACTCAAAGATAAAAATATCTTTTGTCTTTTATTAGGTTATAGGAAAACATATGCAATGAAGCCTTATTAGATACTATATTTGTTTAACTACATTTTAGATTTTAATATAAGGTATCTCATGCCCCATGGAAGCTATTCTTTTCTTTCCTCCTTCCTTCCTTTTTTTTTTTTTTTTTCTTTTTGCGGTACTGGGGATTGAACTCAGGGGCATTCTACCTCCGAGCTATATCCTCAGCCCTATTTTTTATTCTTTATTTTTGAAACCGAGTCTCACTAAGTTGCGGAGTGCCTCACTAGGTAGCTGAGGCTGGCCTCGAACCCGGATCCTCCGGTCTCAGCCTCCCGAATGCTGGGATTACAAGCGTGCGCCACCACGCCCGGCTCCCTTTTTTTTTTTTTTTTAATTTTATTTTGGTGTGTGGTACTAGGGATTGTACTCAGGTCACTCCACCTCTGAGCTACACTCCCAGCCCCATTTTATATATTTTAAAACAGGCTCTTGCTAAATTGCTCAGGCTGGCCTCAAACTTGCATTCCTTCTGTCTCAGCATTCCAAGTACTGGGGTTTCAGGCATGCACCACCATGCCTGGTGGACAGTTTTCAATCAGTTGCTTCAGCTAGTAACTAAAATGGGAGGCCTTAAGGGTCCAAGAGGTAGATGGTGAACTGATGCAGGAAAGTGAGCCATGAATCCAGGAACCCCTGCCCTCTGGTATTCCAGCATCCAGAACAGTGCCTGGTACCTAGCAAAGACTCAACAAATGTTAGCTGAATTAATTCTTGAGTGAAAGAGGTCCTTTCCTTTGAAGGCTGGCCCAAATCTTCCTCTATCACATGACCTTAAGAAAAACTCATTGAGAAAAAAGCAAATTGAAAAGTAATATGTTTCGTATGATGCATTTTTCTGCTTAAAATTTTTTCAAATGTCTGTGCATTTAGAAGGGCATAGAAGAAAGCTACTGAAGGGTTACACCTTGCATTATTAATGATGGGCCAGCTCTGACTTTAGACAAAAGGACCACCACATTTTGCATGTGTACCTTTCTGCATTCTTCAACTTGGTACAGCAAGTTTGTATTACTATTTTTAAAACTCACTTAAAAAATACAAAACCTTCTAAAGTGTGATTTGATGGGAAATAATATTATTTGCGTAAGGCAAAAGAGAAATCATGGTTCAGCACAGTTCATCGTTTCTGAGGGTCATGATGACTTCCTAATTTCTAATACAAATATCCTCTATCCACCAGGCCTGTTAGAATTTGAATATAGAATGGACCCCCAGAAAAGCTTGTGTGTTGGCAATACGGAAGTGTTTAGAGGCGAAATAACTGAATCAGGGCTCTAACCTCATCAGCGGATAAATCTATGATGGATTAATAATTTAGTGGATTTACTGGGTGGTAACTAGTTAGGGTGTGGCTGAAGGAGGTAGGTCACAGGGAGGGGTGGCCTTGGGGACCATATCTGTCCTTGGTCCCTTCCTCTCTGGTTCTCTGCTTCCTGCTGCCATGAAGTAAGCAGCAGTCCTCCACCACGTCCTGATGCCATGATGCCATGCTGTTTCTGCCTTGAAGTCAGCCAATCACGGACTAAACCTCTGAAACTGGGAGCCAAATAAATCTTTCCTCTTTTAAGTTGTTCTCGTCAGGGTTTTTTTGTTTGTTTGTTTTTGTTTTCGTTTTTTGTATTTTTTTTTGTCACAGTGACAAAAAGGCTGACTAACTCAAGACCAGTGGTAAACATTTTTTAAATGCTGTTTTTAAAGTTAGTAAAATGTTAAGAACTATACTAGGTTCAATATTTATTTAGTGAATAAATATTTGGATGCTATATTTATATTATGGGCTTTTAAGTAAAACAAGGTTTGTAGTATAAAGGGTGATATGTGGAAAGAAATTAGGCCTCTAGTTAGGGTTTTTTTGTTTTGTTTTTGGCACTGGTGATTGAGCCTAGGAGCATTTTATCTCTGAGCTACACTCTCATTTTATTTATTTGTTTACTTTGAAACAGTGTCTCACTAAGTTGCTGAGGACCTCACTAAATTGCTGAGACTGGCCTTAAACCTGCAATCCTACTGTCTCAGCCTCCAAAGTACTGGGATTACAGTTATGTGCCATTATGATTGGCTGCTAGGTGAAGTTTTTATTTTTCTGGTACTGGGGATTGAACCCAGGTGCATTCTACCTGCTAGCTACACCCTCAGCCCTTTTTATTTTTTAAACAAGGTCTTGCTAAGTTGCTGAGAGCCTCCCTGAGTTGCTGAGGCTGGCTTCAAACCTGTGATCCTCTTGTCTCAGCCTCCCAAATACTGAGATTACAGGTGTTCACCACCGTTGGATTTTTTAAATCAATTGCTGTCAGAGTTGGAATCTCAGACTGTGGCACTTCCTCATTAAGGTTGGTTATTACAGCTTATTCTTCATCTCAGTCCTTTATTTCTATCTCATTTAATAAGATGTGGTCATGTGATGTTTTTCCTGTAAATTCATCATAACTATAATTGCAGACATATAACAATCTAGACACGCAAAGAAAATAAACCTTCTAATGAGGACTCTAACCACCTTAGGGAATTACTCTTTCTGATTGTATTTTAAGGCCACTAAAATATTTTTTTAGTGATTTATTCTTCCCATAGACAGATGTAGGGATTGGTCTATTTTTCACATTAGAGTGGAGTTTCCTTTTTAAATATTCTCGTTGGTCTTGTGGTGAAATGTACATTTTGATATTTCCTCATAGTGACGCAGGCAAAAGCACCATTCATCAAGCAGTATTTTCAGGCATACTTCTCGTTATTCTTTCAAGTATGTAAACATTAGGAAGTCCTTTACTTTTCCCATGATAGAAAATGAATCGAAGATGTGGTACAATGCCTGACATGCAACACTTGGATACGAAGAGCAGGGCCACCACATTTCCCATAAAATTCTCTCTTGTTCTCTTTCCTTCCCCTTCCTCCCCCACACCAAACATGTAACTGTATTTGGCCCAATGCTAAATCAAGGTAAATGAGACGTGACCTATTAAAAAGGAAATGAATAATTCGAGTGAGGGGAAAATTACATTCCTGGCTAGAAGCATGCACATCATGGCTTAAACATGTAGGTTTATTCTACCAGTTTGCTCCATGATCTTGCTTTTGGGTGGCATGTCTTCCATCATCAAAATTACCACATTAAGGCAGCAAAAATAAGTCATGAATTGGTGCTCTCTACCTTACATTTTTTTTCAGGACTCTTTTTAATGGATTCCTTTTAATTAATGGATATGTATAAAACAGACCTCTTGGAATAGTTATTAAATTCCCAAGAACTCGATCTAAATCAGAACTTAAATGATCTGTGTAAGCAGGCTCATGGGTCAATGTTTCATGGGTAAAACTATTAGCAGAATGCCTCATGTCTTCTAAGTGCCAGCAAAGTTAGCCTTAGTCCTCCTCGTGGACCATGGTTGAGGAGGTGGGGTTGAGAAAGCATATTAAGAGTCTGCAACTTGTAGATTTACTAAACCGCCAGAGCTCATGTCTGAAAATAGAGTCTGCAAATTGGAAGTGTCATGCAAACATTTAATGTTAATAATTATCATCATTATAATCAAGATGTAGATGGCCTAATCTGTACTTCTTGCTCACATAAAGATGTTTACCTTAGAAATTCGCCAGCTAATTACTAAGCTCTGAATTATAGCTCTCAACTAATTTGGATTTGCTCTATTTTTTTTTTCATGATTAGGAACAACAAACAATATACCAACTTTTAGGGCAACTCATAATAGCCCTAATCTGAAAATGACTCAAATTGTCCAGCAACAGAAGAATGAATGAGCAAATTATGGTGCACCCCTCATGATGGAGTACTAGTCGGCGATAGAAAATAACTGGCTACACACCACAACACAAACGAATCTTGAACACATTATGCCCATAAAAAAAAAAAAAAAAGACACAAAAGAGCACAGACTGTATGATTCCGTTTAGATGAAATTCTAAAAAAGGCAAAACTACTCTATAATGGCAGGGTGGGCAGGGGGTGGTATCAGTGGTGGCCTGAGGTGGGCATGGAGAGCTGTCAGCAAAGAAACACTAGGGGATTTGCAGGTGATGGAAGTGTTCTGCGTCATGATTGAGGGGGTAGTCATGAGGCTGCATACCTTTATCAAAACTCATCTGTACACTTAAAATGGGTGTATTTTATTGAATGTAAATTGATCTCAATAAAGTTCATTTTAAAACAAAGTCAAGAAAACTCAACAATACAGTGGGAGGAAGGTATTTTGTTTTGTCTTCTTTGCTTTAAGCTCTTCTTATAAGTAGCTACTACCTTTGAGCCAATGATAAAAGAAATTTTTAAAAAGATGAAGTCCAAATAAGATATCGGTACACTAAGGGAAGGTCTCCCCTTGTTGTTAATGTGTCCCTCCTATGGCACGAGCAGGGCTCTATGTGAAGTTATTGTGTGGTGAAATTAACATCATCCAAGTGGCTTACAAGGGAGTAACTTTTATAAATCTCCTCTGTGCTGAGGTAGCACTCTGATTCTGGGTTGGGGTGTATCTGTGAGGGTCCAGCTTCCTCAAGCAGAAAGTAACAGGGAGGCAGCCACTTGGCCATGGGAATGACTAGGGGCAAGGTTATAACAGCCCTATACAATCCCTTCTCCTCGCCCCCATGGAAAAATCCCAATGATAAAGCCTTGGAGTTTCTAGAGAACTTCACTGATTTCAGAGATTCCAATTCCCACCTTCTCCCTCCAACAGTTTTTAGTATTTCTTTAAAAATAATAATAAAACAATTCAAAGCTGGCATTTCTCAACAGGGTTAAGAGGAACCAAAAAAAAAAAAAAAAGTTTGTTTCATTTCTGGGTCATTGAAAAGAAGATGAGGATGTCTTTGGCAGTCAGGCTTCCTGGTGACTGAAGTATGAAAATGAAGTAAGGCCTGCTTGAATAGACCCCCTTCCCGCCACTCCAATATATACAAGCGCTGCTGCTTCTAGGATTTTCTGTAAAAACTTTGGTGGGGGGGGGGGTTAGTGGGGAGAGGGGCGCTTGCTTATAATTACTCATACCCAACAGAAAACACTAATTTTAAGATTAGCTCGCTGTGTAACGTGCCTTTCCAAGCATTGCAAGAAGCAGGTTGGGCTAGCCTCAGAGTGTCTGGCTGCTTTAGAGAGGCCTTTGAACATGACGCTTGTGGCCAGCAAAGGCCCGAGACTGACCTGTCTGTACAGTCCACTTCGGAAACAGAAACTTCCCCGGTGGCATGGGAAAGAAAACACTAAGCTGATCCTGAAAGGGTAACTTTAAACCAAAGCCCAACCAAGAAAGAGAGCGGGAGAGAGACTGCTAGCTGAGGCAGGCCAGAAATAAAAGTCCCATTGTCCTTGTGGATGGCTCACACTTGGCCTGCCCTGTGGCTTTGCTACAAACTGATGCTTCTCCTGCCCTGGAGAGCGCATTCCCCGGGCAGGCGGCTTTCATCTGAAACTCTCTGGCTGGAGAACTCACACGGGTGTTAGGGCAGTGGCAGATATGGGGAAGGGAAGTTATGACATGGAAAATCACGGAACTCTAATGGGACTAATATCAAATCTGCCAGCAAAAAGAAGGGCACATCTGGGAGTGGTGGGTCCTTGGGAGGAGCTGGAGTGGGGCAGGAACAGGGGAGGTCAGGCAGGAAAGGCCTCCCAGCTCCCCCGGAGCTAAGGGCAGAGAACCTGCCTAAAGACTGAGCTCAGGTCTTAGGAGGTTTTAGTGGCTTGCAGGCCAACTGGAAGCCACTATCCAAGGTGCACACAGGCAGCAGTTCACCCTTGGGGCCAGAGTCTGCCTGGACCAGCCATTTGCTTAATAAAGATCCCATGGAAGATAAAAGCCCCCAGATGAAGGTTTTAAAGTATAAGCATGGATAGACCACTGACAGATGGCTGACTAGGAAGGGGCTGGGATAGAAATCAGGGGCCAGGGGCTTTGTCAGCAACTTCGCATACGTCACCTGCCAGCTTTGGCTCCGACATGAATTAGAGTGAAGGGGTTGGTCCCTGAATCTGCCATCCCTTCTAGGTCTTGTGTTCTGAGATTCTCTGAGCATGAGACTCCTAGGTCCTGATCTGTCCCCCCTTCCCTCCTGTCATTCCATTCTCACAACTGCTTTCTAGAGATTTCTAAGGTTCCCGCCAGCTATGAATGTAACTCATTCACACCCAAAGTCTCAGCCCCTCAACCTGGAGGAAGATAGAGGGGTGGAGCTTGGGGAGCTTGGAGGTTCTGGATGTTGGGGAGGAAGGAAGTCATCGTGGTGACAAGGACCAAGGACAGGGGTCTGGGCATGCTGAAGAGAGGCTTGGAAGTGGGTGGGTATTCATTTATATGCAAATATGTATTCAACAAATTCTGCGGCAGGCACATCGACATCTCTGTGAAAGACACAGAGTTTTATTCTAAAGTATGTGAGAATATCAAAATACACATTGGAAGTGGCAGCTTCACCCCTTGGTCCTTCTTCATTACCTTCAACCGGAAGAGAAATAAAAGCTGTTCCCAGAACTTTAGAACATTCTGTGGGGACAGATACAGCAAGGGTACCATTGGCACAGATGCTAGCTTCACAGATTTCAGGGCAAGAGGTCCATGAAGCTAAATATATGGACATGCAAAATTCAACAGTGAAAATACACTGGTAATGGTTAGATAAGCAACATTTTAATGAAAAGCACAAGCAAATGCATATATCTAATGTACAAAAACATATATGTGAGTACACAGAGAGAGAGCTTAAAATAGCCAGACAGACCTTGCACAACTTAAGCTCAATAGTGAATCAAACATCAACATGCCTATGTTTTGAACTGAGCAAATTTTCTAAATCAATTCATCTGAAGAATGTGGCAAGATATATGGAATTTGAAAACTTTACAGAGATGACTTTTAAGCAATATAATGAAGGAATCTGACATAAACCTGAGTCAGGACTGCACTTGGGCAGGAGTTATTGTCTTGTCCATGTCCACTCAGAAAGAGTTTTCTTTTTTTTTTTTTCTTTGTGGTACTAGGGGTTGAACTCAGAGGCATTCTACCTCCGAGTTACACCCCCAGCCCTATTTTTTATTCTTTATTTTGAAACCGAGTCTCACTAAGTTGCGGAGTGCCTCACTAGGTAGCTGAGGCTGGCCGCGAACCCGGATCCTCCGGTCTCAGCCTCCCGAATGCTGGGATTACAAGCGTGCGCCACCACGCCCGGCTCCAGAAAGAGTTTTCACACTCATTACTATTGTTGTCTTTCAAAGGAAATATATGCCACTTCCAATGTGTATTTTGATATTCTCACATACTTTAGAATAAAACTCTGTGTCTTTCACAGAGATGTAGATGTGCCTGCCATAGAATTTGTTGAATACGTATTTGCATATAAATGAATACCCACCCACCTCCAAGTAGACAGAATTTTTTCTTACAAATCATAATATCTTTAATTGAGGCAGATGACTGTATATTTAGTTATGTAATAATATCATAAATTCCTAGAACATAAGACAACAAAGACCCTTGACTATGATCTAGTCTCTCGTAATTTATAGAGCAGAAACCAAGGGTCAATGAGTATCAATCAGTTATCTGAGGTCACATAGCTCATCTGTACCAGAACCTCACTCTTCTGACATCTAACCCAAGTGAATTTTTCCACTAAACCACGTTGCCTTAAGAATGAGGAAGCATAAATAAAGAATCTGAGGTGTTTACTCAGCACTTATATATAGTCTTCCCAACCCCTCATTATGGAGGGAGAAGAACTCAGCTGTTTTAATTGCCACCTGCAAAAGTACTTCGAGATCTGCCACAGTTACATTTTTGGCAGGCTCCTGTGAAAGACAATTTGAGATCTAAGGCAAAACGAAAAGGACTGTCTAATAAAAGCTTTTTATTTGTAGATTGGAAGTAAGTGCTCTGTGCTCAGGCTGTTGGCTTTATAGTAACTTCAAGATTGCTGCTTTAATGCTTCAGTGAGCAGAAAATTGGAGAGTAAGAGCATCAATCACGCAATCCTGCCAAGTAACGCCCCCTCCAACCTAAGCTAAGTGCAATGTTTTGCTTGCTCAGAACAAGTCCAAAACCACCTCAGCTCCATTCATAATCTGGGTTTTGAGGAAGCTGCAATACCATGATCTGGTGTCACTGGAGCATCTGCCCCTCTATGTGATTCTTTAAAGCTGAATTTCAGAGCAGGATCTTCCATAGGCAGCCAATCAGGTGCAGCTCCTCAACCCTAAACAGCAAGCTGCTGGGCAGGACTAGCAGCTAGGCACTGCTCTCAGGGAGGGTGGAGCAGTGACCAGACAGCACTAAGACTTGGCCAGGAAATTAGTGAGGTGCAAATTGCATGGTGGTGGCTGCAGGGCAAGGGGAAAATTGTAGGCCATTGCCTGAAAAGAGAAAGAAATAGCAGGGTGGTATTTTGGGGCCTGGCAACAGGGAGCCACTGGGCATATTTGTCATTGCCTTAAAAAAAAAAAAAAAAAGCAGCAACAACTTTTTTATTGCAGGGCAATAAGCAAACAGAAAAGGGCACTGATCCTGAAGGCTCAATGAACTTTTAAAAACCTAACAGGCCCCAGAACCTACACCCAGGCCAAGACAGAGAGCGCCCCCTTGTGTCTACTTTCAGACACCCCCCACCCACCCACCCAGCAGGGAATTGCTATTCTGCTTTGCCCTGGTCTTTTCACTGGAGACCAAGTGGCAACTCAGATCGAGACAGTGTATTGGAGTTCCTCCGGGCTCTTCCCACAGCTCAGTGGCAGAGGACTGAGCCTGGCAGCCTGCTGGGTCCCACCCAGCAGCTCCTCTGGTCCAAGTGGCTCTTAGAGTCAAGTTGGGAGAGGAGTGGGTTGGAGGAGATACGGGAGGAAAAGGAGACACCATTGGGACACAGGGGCCCTTGCCCCGGGCCTCCAGTCTCACTACAGAGCTGGGCTCTGCCCTGAAGGAGCTGGCAGAGGGAGGTAAGATGCCAAGGTCTCCTCACAGCATTGAGGTGCCTGGTTGCATTTTACAGTGTGGGGCTGTTCACAGAGGGTTTCTTCTGTTTCTTTTCTGGTGTTTCTGTGGGTTTTCTCTCATTGTAGGCTCTCCGAGTTTCCTTATAGTGGTCAACCATCCCGGAGGAGGAGTATAGGTTGTTTTGCTCCATGGGTTTCCTGTTAGGCGACAAAGTCAGGCCTCCAAGGCTTGGCAGCCTCAACACTGATTTTTGTGGCCTGGAGTCATGGCTGGTTTTGCTTGGTTTGCCACCTGGCTGCAACGGACTATTTTACCCCGAGTTCGACACTGTTTCAGAGAATAATCAAGCATGTTTTAAATAGGTTTCATATTCTGGCTCTGAGCTGGGGTTTGGCTTCCCTCCTGCGTACAGTGCTTGTGCGTGCTGGCTTGTGTGCCTGTGTCTTCGGGGGGAGAGCCCATTTCCACTTGGGCATCAAAAATAACAGCCATTGCTCTCTCTTTGGCAGCACATATACTGAAATTAGAATGATACAGAGAAAATTAGCACTGCCTCTGTGCAAGGAAGGCATGTGAATTCGTGAGGGCTTCCATATTCTAAAAATAAAATGCAATGGCAACCAGATTCCTTTTATGTTTCCTGGGAAGGGCGAGAAGAAGCTCACAGTCTCTGGGGAGATGTGTCCCAATCATAGCTCTACCCTTGGCTTGCTGAAAGAAGTCTCAGTGTCTCTCTTGGCTCGGCTCCAGTTCCTTCTCAACCCACTGTGGTTCGGCTTCCCTGACCCCACCATATTCTCCTTGCTGAGGCCACCCAAGACTTTCTAGATGTCAAGTCCAATGAAGACCTTTCAGTTCTGGTCTTAAATAAGCTTTGTGGTGGGGTGGTACCGTTGACCTCTCTGAGCACAGGGCCCTCTCTTTCTTGCTGCCATCCCTCCAGGTTCTCTCCTGCATCCCCAGATCCTCCAACTCAGCCTCTTTCCTAGCCTCTCCCTCTTCTCTGTCCTTGCTGGCATTGGGCTGTCCTGAGGTTCTGTCCTCAGCTCTCCTTGGCTGTCTGCCTTTCCCTGGGGTCCCATGCACCTACATGGCATCGGCTTCAGAGCTGGATTTCCAGGCTCACTTGTCTCCTCGATGCTCCAGGTTAACCATCGACCTCTTCTTGGTCTCTCTATAAGCATGGGTAGCAATGCTCTCAATCCCAGCTGCATATTAGAGCCATCGTATAAATATCCATGTGTGGGTGTCACCTGAGCTATTGATTTAATTCATGTAGATAGGCCCCAGTCATGATGACAGACATTTACTGAGTTACTATGGTCCCACTTAGGATTTTTCAATGTAATGGTTTGAAAATGGTAATATAGTTTGAATTTTGAATTTTGATCTTTTCCCTAGGCTAACAAGACATAGTTCTGATACTCTCTTGAGATACTGGGCAGTGGCAGTGAGCAGCAGCTCCCAGAAAGCCACGCAATCACAAGGGAAAACAACCAGTATTGGCAGTATGGTGTCCTGCATTGCTAAGCTGAGATGTTTGGTAGGTTAGGTTATTAAATTCATTTTCAACTTACAATATGTTTTGACTTACTTGGGTCTGTAGAGACATAACCTATTGTAAGTTGAGAAACATCTGTATTTTTAAATCTTTCCAGGTATTCTAATGAATACTCAGAAATGAGAGCACTGAGGCATATGCACACATAGTTAGAGAGCTGGAGTGCTTTGCATGGGAATCTCTTCGCCTGCCCATGCTGGGCTCTCCTCAGGATAATATAAATCATGACTTTGGCCCTTATACTTTCAAAGTTCTTTCCAGGCTGTCCTTTTCTCTTAGTCCCCATCCTGCCTCCTCTATTCAAGACCCCAAATGCCCAAGATGGCCTTTGCCCAAACCCAAGACCTTCCTACCTCTTCCTGCTATGACCTCAGGGTATCTCCCTGGTGGGGTTAACTTTGGGGAGTGAAAGCTAACAGGGACTCAGCCCTGAAAGGATGGAGGATGGAAGCCTGCTCTATGGCACCAGACTAAGTTGTGCTTGTCTCTGAACTGACCTTGGACCAAATATGGATCTTCTCTGAGCCTCAGTTTTCTCACCTAGGAAATGGGCATCATTGTGCTGTCAGCCAGATGGTGTTGCTGTTATGATTAAGAGTTTCCTTAAAACAGTGATTCTCAAACATGGCTGCACAGTGGAATTACCTAGAGAGCTCTAAAAAAATGATGCTTTGACCTTATCCCTAGAAACGATGGTTTTATTACTCTAAGTGTCAGATTTTTTTAATTCCCACATGCAGCCAAGATGGAAAACATGTTTGTAAAGGGCTCAGCCTGGCACCAGGCAAGTGGTCAGCACTCATGGAATTAGCTTCTCTGAGAGTGCTGTAATGATAAAGCTCCTGTTGCTGCAAATCTCATCTAGGGGACCAGGGGACCAGTTCCCTTTCGGATTTTCAAGAAGGACCTCCCAGAATACCCACCCTGAGCTTTTTCTGAAACACCAAGCTCTGAGAGGTCAGTAGGGGAGCACAAAGTGTCTTGCTGTCAGGTAACTGTCCTAGCAGATCTGTTCCAGTGGACTCAGGTGCATACTGGCTGGGTCTCCAAGACTGACTTCTCTCTGTGCTTTCCTCCTGAAAGTGGGAGGGAATGAGCATTCTTCTTCCCACAGAGTGCTGGCACCTTGCTAAGTGATTTGGACAGTGTCCAAAGGGGATCACTGGGTCTTGGAGTTACTAGCTACTAGGAAGAAATGAGACAAAGCTTGTGTGTTTAGAGCGTGGCTGGCCGGCAGGCACCACCAATAAACGGGAGCATTGGTCTCAGGCATTTGTCTACATTAAGTATATCTGCAGGTCTCTACTGAAGCCAGTGTCCAGAGCTGGGGGAGACCCGCCAAGAAGGTAATGGTTACTTTTCCCTCCGGTCTTACTAACATGTTTCCGACCTCCAAACCGCCCCCTCCTGGCCAATTTCTAGGACTTCTCTCTACTTCTTAGCTCAAAATAAAGTTCAAGCTCCCCGCACAGAAGAAGCGTACCCTGGAGAAGGGTAGCCAGGCGATCAGTGTGGGGTGCGCGGCTCGTTCACGAGAGGTGCACTGGAGGCCAGCACCGACCAGCTCTGCGGGCAGAACGCTGAGGTGGGAGGGGAGCGGGAAGTGTGGGCTGAGCCCTTGTACAGTGTGAAGGCAACTAGCCTCGAGCCCGCCGCAGCGAGGCCCCCTCCTCTGCCCTCTCAATCCGGCAGGCGGTATCCTCAAGCCCCTTCGCCTCCTCCCCCCTTGCACTCGTAAGGGTCGCGGGGGACGGGGCGGGGGAGGAGGGCGTCCCATTAAGACACGCCCTCCTTGATGACTCCTCTGGTATATCTGAGAAAACAAACTGCTGCCCAGGACACGGAGGAAACCGCGGCGGAGGCGATAGCTCAATGCCCAGTGGGCCACTCAACCATCATCCACCCGGCTCCCAGGCGGAGTCCACGCTTATGGTTATTTGGCCCGATGGCGCTGTGGGCCTTGAGGGTAACTTGTTCTTCTCTGCGCATTGCACCGGGCTCTGTGGGTGGGGACCACTCATCACAGCCCTTACTTGCGTGCCAATCACTGCTCCTCCAATTCCTCGCTGCAAACAGATAAGCCTCAACTTCTCTCGGCCCTCATTTCCTTTCGGTTGGGTGCCACAGCGTCCTGGCCAAGAGCTTAAAGTCTGGCTTCCTATCCTGGCCATTTATGGTCATGTGACTTGAGACAGATTAGGTCATCGGTCATCTCCACAGGCTTCAATTGCTCATCTGCAAAATGGTCATAAGAATATTCTTACCCAGATGATGATGTTGGGAGTGTTCGGGCATATAATAAACACTACATATAAATATTTGAAATTATTAATAAAGTAAGTACTGCAATATTTATCCTGCAGAATGGCTGTAGCATCAAATGAGGCAAGGTAGGTAAGTTGCTTGTGTTATGTAAGAGGTCGTTAAACAATACTTATTAGTATTACTATCAATCTTGTAGAGTCTGATCACCTCCTTTTTTTAGTCTTGAATCTACCTAGTGCTTCAGGCTCCATAAAAAAAAAAAATTAAAAAAAAAAGCTTCCAAAATTGGTGCCCAGTTGTAATTTCCTTGGGGGCTTGGAAAGGGGCTTGTCAGCATGGCCAGGCGAGCTCAGTGCTTTTGTTTG
Source organism: Graphiurus murinus (assembly GCA_004027655.1). Taxonomy (NCBI): domain Eukaryota; kingdom Metazoa; phylum Chordata; class Mammalia; order Rodentia; family Gliridae; genus Graphiurus; species Graphiurus murinus. Next base: position 23,784 of record PVLC010015582.1, read on the forward strand.
CAAGGAGGCAGTGAGTAAATTATATCCTGGGCTTAGGAAAGCGAAAAATAAACATGTTCACAGTAGGACTCTTCGGATGGACTGTTTTATTTCTCTTTTGTATTTTTTCTTGGTCGTTGATGGTCCACTGCAGACTAATGTGATGCTGATGTGTCCTAATATTAATGTTTCAGAGACAAGACCATCTTTTGCTTCACACTGCTGACAGACTGGGCAAGGTTAGGAGCAACCAGCAAGGAAAGATCCGTATTGTCACTTTCTCCCTCTCTCTCTCTTTCCTAATATCTGGAGTTCCTGGAAGATCTTCAGGATCACATGGGAATTTAAAAATCATTGCTTCTTCCACCATAATTTTCTGCTCTAGCAAAACGCCAGCCCAGAGCCCCAGAGAGCCAGAGTGCCCCTCCCTGCCCAGCTTGGATGGTAGCTTTAACCCTTTATATGTAAAATATGGCTGGGCCAGGCACCTACAGTTCCAAACTGCCCTTACCCAGGTCACCTGCTGTGAACTATTAAAGGTGACCAGAGGCTATCTAGTGTTGGTGATGGTAGTCTCTTAAAATCCACCTTTAAAAGATGAGGCCTGAAACCAGGATTGCATTCCCAGTGGCTCCCCTTCTGGCCATCTGGCCTGGCAAAGCCCAGCAGCTAAAATAGTGCTACTGAAAAAAGATAGTCACCCGCCGCTTCTTGTGGAGCTCCTACCGGGATTTCTGTCTCTAGAGTTTTCTTCCCAAAGGGTTCCAGATTTCCTACCTCTGCCCCTTCCCACCCACCTCCTCCCCTGCCCCAGGATCTGAAGACGTTAAGAGCAGAGCAAGCGGGCGGGGTTCCTATGCCCCGGGATTCTGTAAAAGTTCTGGGGGGGCATGGAAACCGAAAGGAGAGAGACGCATGTTGGTGGCCTCTGGACGCAGTCATTTCCACTTTTTAAAGGAAAAACCCTGCACCCGCCCTTAGCCTCACCGGAAGTGCAAACAGAAGCAAATTTAAGCAGAGGGACAGCTTTCAGGAAAGCAGCCCGTGTCCGGTACGCTGGTGCGAGGCCCTGTGCCCGCTCGGTGTGTGCGCCCCAGGAGCCAGGCGCGCCCAGGGCTGTTCGCAGTCCGCTGGGTTACCCAAGACCCCGGCGCGCGGCTGTTTATAAACTCTTTGCAAGCATGTAGGCACCCGCGACGCCATTCGTGTTGGACACCTTTCCTCCTGGAAGGGAAGGGCAAACAAAACAGTCTTTGGCAACGCGCAACCTCCCAGTGGCATTTCCTTGGATGAGGGTTTCAATGTAAATGCATCTCGTAAACGCCAAAGCAACGACTTTGTTGTTGTGCAGAAACATTAGCAAATGCACCCGGAGCCACCCTTCGCGCTTTTCATTAATTCTGTCTCAGATTTTACTGGCTTTTCCTCAGCTCCAGGACTAGGGCCGCCACCCGCCCTCTCTTGGACCAGGCAGAGAGCCCCAGACTCACAACCCCACCGCAGCTCAGAGGAAGGCGATGGTAGGATTTATCAACCCCCTCCTCAAGACCTCGGATTTCATCTCTTTCTTTTCTCCCTGCATGTTCAGTTTGTTTTCTCAAGACCTAAGCAATTTTTAATGTACTCTATACTTCCCGCTTAATCCTCATCGTTTATTGTATAATTATAGTTTCAAAGTGATTATGTAATTAAAATCATGTTTCCTTGCAGCAGGACTTCAAAAGGGCGGCAGACCCCGCTCTGGCATTATTTTCTGGTGATGTAATAATTTCCCTGTGATATTTAAAATAAACACATTAGTTCAAGAATTCTAAACATGTCTCAAAGTATATAGCAGGCTTGATTGGCACGAGGCTGGGTTGTAAAGAAATGGTAAAACCTATCACTAGTTTAATATATTTCTATGCTCCCATGCAGGGTAAATTATAGGATAATGGGGCGCAGGCGATGGTAAGCTCTGTTTATATAATCCATTTCTTCACACGAGTTCCCATTGCTTTCCCTTCCCTTTGCTGTGTGTGGTGGTTCTCTGATCTCCTGACCTCAGCCATGTGTTTTCACTTTTTCTTCTGATCTCAATTCCATGACCAGCGGGGAATAAAATACAAATTGAATAGTAACCATTCACAGGCCGCTCTTTTCAAACTGTTGTTAAAACCTCTTTGTCTTGTCTAGCGGTTGATAGATAAATGTGTTGTGTTTCGCCTGACTTTTTTTTTCTTCTTCTTCTTTTTCTTTTACCTCTTTTTCTCTCCCTTAGCCAAGGGGGGGGGGGAATAACCCTCCTCCAATTATGCTCTTTAAAAATTAAAACCCACACTTCCTTTCAAACCATCTCCTGCGCGTCCCGCTCGCCCCGGTCGGCCCCTGGGTTCGGCGTAGGAGACTTGCAGGATTCACCACGTGGAATAAAGAAGCGGCGGGAGCCGAGCTCGGCTGGGGGAAGGCGCGGTGCCCCCGTGGGAGGTCTGCGCCATTGTCCAGCGGCCAGAAGGTTCATTTAACATCGAACCTGTGTTGCCTCTGATCTAGCAGAGCGCCCAGAATCGGCTCCGACGGTGGGGCCGCCCTTCCGAGGAATCCCAGGGGGCAGGGGTGAGGAAGCCTGGGAGAGGGAGGTTAGAGTGATCTGAAAAATAAACCTTCGCCCCCCTTTTTTTTCTTCTTCTTCTTCTTTTCATGGTTGGACCTGCTTTGGGGCGAGGTAGACCAGAGGACGAGCTGTTTCCCAGCTTAAATCCAAAACGAGAAACACAACAACCCCTGATTTCTGGACCTCGCCGGTACGGGGTCTCTCTCCTTTCTACCTCCTGGGCTTCTTCTCGGAACCATAAAAGCAAAAGAAACTAATTGTAGAAACTTCTACAATAAGTAGCCCGCCTTGCTTTGCATCAGAGTTTCTTCGGGGTCAGTGGCGCAGCGTGGTCTTTGTTACTCCACTGCCAGAGCCCCAGGGCGAAGAGGGCAGGAGTAGGAACTTCTGTGCGCGCGGGACCCGCACCCTCTGCCCCTCCGACTGCCCTGGGTCTGTAGGTCCCTGCTGTTTGCCAGCGAACGCACGCAGCCTGGAGGGAAGAGCGCCACCGCAGGGCGGCTCACTGCACCCTTCCCGCGCCGTGCGCCCGAGGCGCACTGCTGCGCCGCCGGGTTGCCCGCCCAGCGCCTGGGCCGGGGCTGGGGGGTGCCCAGAGACGCGGCGGGGAGCTCGGAGTTGCGCCGGGGTAGGGTTTCCCGGGCGGCGCAAACCCACCCGCAGCCGGCGAGGCCACTCGGCAGCGCTCTTTGCCGTGGGCCTGCGTACCTGTAAGCTGAGCCCCGCTCACATGCTTTACATTAAAGCTCCGTGCCGGGTGCCTTTTCTCTTTTTTTCCTCCGAAAAGGTTCTTATAAACTTCCCTTCGTTTATTTAGCCTGGTTTTCATTGCTCCAGTTTTGCATGGGTTGCCTTTGTTTAGTTTATTAACCCACGGGGTTACTTTAACTAAACATTTGGGCTGAATACTTCAGGGTTGGATTTCAACGTTTTCTAACGAAATTACCGAGTTTTTTGAAGCCGCACAGAGAACGCTGTGTTGAGTTTATTAGTCAATTTAACAGACTATAAGGGAGGGAAAAAATGCATTTGGGACAGTCCGGGTTCGTACCCACTGGACGGAAACAGCTAGCGAACCCCAGGGACTGGATCCCAGCCACACTTCCCGCGGCAGCAGAGCGCGCACCGAGTCTCGGGCCTCGTCCCCAGCCACCCGGCTCCCCTAGCGCGCGTCCCAGCACAGCGCGCAAAGTTCCCTCCCGCCGAACCCAGGCACGCCAGGCAGGGCTGGATTCAGAGACGCGGGGCTCCGCGCTCCCCACGCCAGTGTGTTTGGTGCCTGCAGCAAGAAAGATTCCACAGCCTTCGGGGCCCCACGGTCCAGGATAAAAGTTGTAGTGGGATCTGCCAGAAAGATTGAAGACCAATGGGCCGCTGTCCGAGGTGGGTGGGGAGCAGGCTGGTTCATCGGGGCAAGAATGCGCCCCCAGCCGACCTGGAGGCCTTGGGATCTTCATACAAGGCCAAGAAATACTTGACTCGCTGGGAGACGCAGCCCGCCCGAACTGGGCCATCCCACCGCCCACTTGGCCTTGCGTGAGCAGCATGGGAAGATAACCCAGTTCTGCCTTTGCTTCCTGGATCCGACCCACTTGGGACTGTCTTCCTAAACAGCCACCTCCCAGCCCTTCTCTCGCACTCTTGGGCCTATTACCAGATCTTGGCACTGATGCCTGGCCAAGAGTCAGCATGGCTAAAACGTACTTGACCCACATATTTGACCCCAAATTCTCAGAACAAACCGAGAATTTGGTGGTGGTAATGAAATGAAAGCCCAAACACAAGAAAACCTCCAGAGGGGATAATGGGTGGGAAGAAGTGAAAAGCTGAGATTTCTTCACATCTCCCCCAGGCTGAGCAGTTTCACATGAGACACAAGGTGTCTCTAGTGAAAGCTTATTATAATAGGCAATGCATGCAAAAAGATTAAAATTCAAGAGATACAAAATGGTAGAACAAGAAAAGTCATCCTTAGCCCTCAGCCTCTCAAGTCCCTTCTCCAGAGAACCCACTGTTAGTGGGTTCTCATGAATTGTTCTGGAGAAAATGGGAAGCTTTTGCAAAAGGCCTACCTACCCAGAACACCCTCTACTTCTATGCTCTGGTGATCCCTGGGTGCCAGTTTGCAAGCCTACTCTTCAAAGCCTCCTAGAGGGCCTCCCCCAACCTTAGAGGCTATTGCTTGCATGTCCTCTTTTCCTAGCATCGTACTGCCACTAAGTCACCAAGCTACAGATTGAGCCAGAGCCTTCCAGATGTGTTGCAGACAGTTGGTGGGTGGGGGACCCTCAGCAAGTCTGACTCATAACTCCCTGGGATGGCCTTCAGCCTCCAATACTCTGTCCCCCTCCCCAGCACTCATCTCTCTCCCTTTTTTCTCCAGCAGTTTGACTCCTCCCACTCTCCTGCCCCAGACCTCCGCCCATCTCCACTGGTCAAATTCCTCCTTGGCCTTGGTCAGCACCTAAGGACGCCAAAACCACTCCCTCCCCTGACTCTCACAGTAGTTGCTTTGATACCACTTGTTTAGATGTGCTTAACAATTATCTCGGTGTGAGTCATATTTCTACTTCTAGGTTATAAACTGTTAATTCCTAGCACATGCAAAGCAAGCACTCTCTCTTTTTTTTTTTTTTCGAGTTAACATCTCCTTCACTAGTCCTCTTTTCTCATCCTCTCCAAAAAAAAAAAAAAAAAAAAAAAAATTAAAAACGGAAAGAAAGAAAACTCCAGTAAACATTAAAGCACCTTTTTCTTTCTTAAATACTAGTTAGAATTAGCTGGTAGATTCTTATTAAAGTAAATTTCACCTAGGTCTGACAAATTCAGAGGATTAAGCCCTACAGAATCTCTGCACATTTAAAGAGAACTGGCTACTCCAAGGAAATACCACATTAGCCAGGGAGGTGGGGGCGGGCCAGGATGGCTTGTGACAGAGGCAGAACAGTGACTGGTGGTTTAGGGGTCCACTTTGAACAGGTTTTCGATGCCTGCTGAAGATAATCTCACTCTGGAACATATACATACACATCATCATTAAAGTCCTGGGGCAAGGTGTTAATTCCAAAGACATTCCTCTTCATCTTGTGCTCTTTAGGGCTAAGAAAGCAGACTCCTGGGAGCACAGGGAAACCTCTCCTACCTCCTCTGCATATATTTGGTCATTATTCTTCCCTCACCTTTCCATTAGAATCACTTCACACCTCTTGCCTGTGGGTCTGAGCCACTGGGGAATCAGAGAGTGGGAGAGAAATTTGAGCCCCCCCCCCCCCGCTCCATCAGAAACCCTGCAATAAAATGTGATAGCGATGAAGCTATGTTGGCTGGGCCCGTGTATCCTTATGTCCCAAGAACAATTCCATTCAGCCAGATAGCTATACTCAGACTCTTTTAGAGCTGCTGCTGGTCTGGCTAGTTTTAATGTTCAACAGTCTTGCTTCCTACAGAGATTCTATGAACGACATCCTCCCCTGCCTCTACCCCATCACTGTTTGGGGCAGGTGGCAAAGGGCAATCCATAAACAGCAGGATTTGCTGCCCACCAACTACAGAGCCAGACACCAAGCAGATGCTGGGGCTGTCATGAGAAACAAGAAGGGCAAAGGCCCTGCTCCCACCGTGCTCACCGCCATATTGCAAGGACTATAGCAAATGTTCTTAGGCTGTAACCCCGATTGTCCTCAATTTCAGCCGATGGAGAGAACATGGAGCTTTGGGCTCCTCAAGTCCCTCTGTTCTTGTTTATGTCCCTGGGATGATTTGCTCAATCTCATGCTTTGGCTTCTCACCTCCAAACTCGGAAGGTTTTGCGAGATCATTCAAGTCAATGTGCATTCAGATCCTCTAAAAGTGAAATATTCATATGACCGAGTTTGGAAGTTTAATTGTGATTATAAAAGGAAATACGATCAGTTCTGTGTAATAGCAAAAACAGACACACACTCCTCTCTCCTGCTCCCCACCCCCAAGAAAAAAAAACAAACACCCTGGAAAGAATCTGAAGTTAAAATAAAAAGCAGCTGGCAATAGGCCCATCGTCGTGTGTGATGATAATTAGACAAATGTTTTCCAAGTATGGGATGATCTTATGAAGACAATGGTCAGGAGGAAAGGCTGAGAAAAGGAGTTTGTTAAAACAGAGATTCCTGCCTGCAAAGGGCTTAAGTGGCACACGATGTCACACGGTCTTCAATTTGGTACCTTTCTTTTATTTTTCATGCATCCTGGGAAACTTGTCTTCAGCTAAGAGACTGAAAAGAAAAACTGGATGCTTTGATTTACAAAAATTAAAGCCATGAGCAGACTTTGGATCAAGGTTGTGTCCTGGGCCTGGAAAGCCTCATCCTTCATTGTCTCAAACCTTTCCTGCCCCGAGGAAAGAGTTAAGAGTCTTAAGCTAAAGCAGCCCTTCTGCCATCTGGGCCTCTGACTTGATTGACCATCTCCCAAATTATTGTAATCCTGAGTCTGGAATGGATAGAGAGCTGGTCAGGGTGACAGCACCACCTTCTGATTCTGGGAAGTTGAGATCTTAGGGGATCCTGGGCCACGGTGGGTGGAAAGGGCATACACCAGTAAACTAGCTGGCTCTGTGCAAGATTCCTGCCTCTGTTTCCCCATCTCATCCCCTCTTTAAAAATTATTTTAGGCATTCATACTTTCCTGTGAATATTAAGGCCCTACGACAACTCACCCAGGGCGATTGTTTACATTTTAAGCCTGGGCTTTGATTTAGATGCAAAACAATTTATCCCATCAAAGGAATTTCGAGTATGTGGATATATGGAGGTTCTTGGTGGGACAGGGCCTTGAGGGAGAAATGGGAAATTCTCTGCTAAGCTAGGTAGTACAGGGCTGGGAGTAAACTGATGGGATTCTCTCCACCTGAGCCAAGGAGAGGCGGCATGCAGGGAAAATGCAGAGTAGAAAGGTAGAGAGGGAAGAAAGAGAAGTGGTAGAGAGAAGATTCTTGTTTAAAAAAGGAACCCAAATCCGCGCATGGTGGCACACACTTGTAATCCCAGTACATGGGAGGCTGAGACAGAAGGATCATAGATTCGAAGCCTGCCTTAGCAGCTTAGCAAGGCTCTCAGCAACTTAAGTGAGACTCTGTTTAAAAATAAAAAATAAATTAGGGCTGGGGGTGTAGCTCAGAGGTAGAAGGCCACTGGGTTCAATCTCTAACACAATGAATGAATGAATGAATGAATGAATGAATGAATGAATAAATCTATCTGCTTTCTGATTCCACAGGAGAAAATATAAATGGCTCAAAATGACTATAGTGGTACCCGGAACTCTCAAAGACTCTGACTTCTCTCTTTTTCCACCCTCAGATTTTAGCACAGGTGTGTGTCCTTTGTGGATGTGAAGGACACTGGCTACTCTGTTCAGAACCAGCCTTGAAAATATTTAGAAACTGGTGCAACTGAAAAGTGTATTTGATGCACACAACATACATTATGTCCCTGGTTGACAGGTTTTTGGTACTTGCTGATTGGCTTCTAGGGAAAATTTGTTGCCCTGACCTGAAGCGATGCTCTGGCCTTAGCCTCCCAAGCAGCTGGAACCTCAGGCCCGTGCCCTGAAAAAGCAGGGTTTTATTTTCATTTTGATCAAGGAAGAGTTCTAAAATATAAAAATCATTTATATCTATATATGAAATTATAGATATATATGCTGTAAAAAATGCAAACAAATATAGAAAATACAGACAGGAAAGTAAAAAACCAAACAAACTCAAAATCCTACCCATAAGTAAACATTGCCAACATTTATGAGAACCATTTCCCGGGATAACTTTCTAGACACATAGTTACTTATAGCTTTATATCTACAACCTAACAGAAATGGACTATGCTTAACATCAACGGGCTTTTCCCTCTGTGGCGGGCTACACATCTTTCCATGTCAACACGTGTAGAACTGCAGCATTATTTTTATTAGGGGGAGGCTATAAAATATGCACACAAAAAATGTACAAATCAAACTCATTGTGTAGCACCAGGAGCTTCCCAAGGTGAACACACCCATGTAACCAATAGCCAGAACTTCCCCAGCACCCTTCTCCCTGCCCCGTCCTGACTTCCAAAAGCTATCTCTGTTTCCGGCTAACTTGAGCTGAGAGCAGTTGTTCCCTGTCACTGTGGTTTCTGCCTTGGAGCTAGCCAACCATGGACTAACCCTCTGAAACTGTGAGCCCAAATAAACCTTTCCTGTTTTAAGTTGGTTTTGTCAGGTTTTTGGTCACAGCCACAAAAAAAAAAAAAAAAAAAAAAGCTAGCTAAAACAAAAGCTCAGGTAGTGCCAAGTGTCCAAGTGAAAACAAAACCTAGAAAGGGAGCAAGAGATGAAACGGTTACTACAGGTTGGGGGGTCAGGAAGACCTTTCTGAAGAGATGACATTGAAGCTGAGCTATGGGAGGATCTGAGAGAAGATTCTGGAGAGAAGCTAGAGATGAGAGTGACGCAGTTCAGAAACAGACTAAGGTGGTTGGTGTGGCTGGAGACACTGGACCTCATAAAAACATAGAAACCATCACCTTCCTCCCAGGGACATCAGTCCCCTGGAAGCCCCATCAGGAACCCCAGGCTCTTTGCCTTCTCCCTCCTTCCAGCCCTACATCCAGCTAGTTTCAAAGTTCCTACCTCCTGTTTCCACAGTCACTACTTTACATCAACCCTTAATGCCTTGTTATCCTGTAAGATTATACTGATGGAAAGAGAGAAGGAGAAAGAGAAAGAAGAAAGGAAGACACTCACTTTCAGCCTTGGCTGTGGTGGTGCACATATGTAATCCCAGCTACTCAGGAGGCTAAGGCAGAAGGACCACATGTTTAACACCAGCCTAGACAACTTGGATCCTGTCTCAAAATAAGATTCAAAGGGCTGGCTCAGTGGAAGAGTGTGCATGATGCCCTGGGATCAATCCTCAGTACCAAAAAAAAAAAAAAAAAAAAAAAAAAAGAAAGAGCAAAATACCCAAAGTGATCAGAGAGAACGACAATTTGACAGTAATTGGGGCCCCAAAGTCTTGGTTTAGTTTCATTATTTTTGCTTGGATATAACCTGGTCCTATTCCAACCTCCCTCCAAAAAAAATGTCAAGTAACCATGTTGAGACTTTATGCTTTGTTTAGTAGCTGATTATTAATTTCTTCATTAGTTAATTTTAATTATGCACTTCCTTTATTTATCTCCTTTATTCTTTCAGCTAGCTTGAACAACAACTTGTCAGGAAATTGACTGCAGTTGTTGTTAACACAAGTAATAAATGTGTAGAGAGTGTGAGACAAAAAGTAAATATTTTCTTTAGTCTCTGGGTCTAAGATAGTGTGTCAAAGCCAGGTGTGGAGTGCACACCTGTAATTCTAGTACTTGGGAGGCTGACACTAGAGGATCACAGATTTGAGGCCAGCATGGGCAACTTAGGGAGATTCTGTTTAAAAAAAAAACTATAATCAGAAACGATTTTGAAAAAATATACTCCAACAAAATGGAAAATCTAGAAGAAAATGACAAATTTCTAGACACATATAACCTTCCTAAATTGAGTCAAGAAGATAGAAAAAAATTAAACTGACCAATAACAATCAAAGAGATAAAAACAGCAATAAAGAGTTTACCATCAAACAAAATCCCAAGGCCAGATGGTTTTCCAAATGAATTTTATAAAACATTTATAGAAGAGCCAATCCCAATACTCCTCAAACTATTCCATGAAATAGAAAGAAACGGGACCCTCCCAAACACATTCTATGAAGCCAACATCACATTAATACCAAAGTCAAATAAAGACAGCTCAAGAAAAGAAAACTATAGGCCTATATCATTGATCAACTTAGATGCAAAACTGTTAAACAAAATACTAGCAGTGCGCATTCAAAACCACATCAAGAAAATTATACACCATGACCAAGTCAGGTTCATCCCAGGGATGCAAGGCTGGTTCAACATACGAAAAACAATCCATGTAATTCACCACATAAACAGAATCAAAGACAGAAATCACATGATCATCTCAATTGATCCTGAAAAAGCATTTGACAAGATCCAACACCCATTCATGCTAAAAGCACTGCAGAGAATCAGAATAGAAGGAACATACCTCAACATCATAAAAACAATATACAACAGACCCACAGCCAACATCATATTAAATGAAGAGAAACTGCAAGAGTTCCCACTAAAAACAGGCACAAGACAAAGATGTCCATTATCACCTCTTCTGTTCAATATACTATTTGAGACTCTAGCCAGAGCAATAAGGCAAGAGAAGGAGATCAAAGGGGTAAAAATAGGGAAAGAAGAACTAAAACTATCCCTTTTTGCAGATGACATGATACTATACTTAGAAGACCCAACAAAGTCAACCAAAAAACTTATAGAACTGATCAACAAGTTCAGCAAAGTGTCTGGATACAAAATCAGTCTTCAAAAATCAGAAGTTTTCCTGTATGCCAACCATAAATCCATTGAAAAAGAAATCCAGAAAACAATTCCACTCACAATAGCACCCCGAAAAATAAAATACCTAGGGATAAACCTAACCAAGGAAGTAAAAGACCTCTATAAGGAAAACTATAAAAAATTGAAAAAAAATCGATAAAGACCTTAGAAGATGGAAAGATCTACCATGCTCTTGGATAGGCAGAATAAATATCATCAAAATGGCCATCCTCCCAAAAGTGGTCTACAGATTCAATGCAATACCCATGACATTACCAAGGTCACTCCTCACAGACATAGAAAAATTAGTCCTTAAATTCATCTGGAACAACAAAAAGCCCAGGACAGCCAAAGTAGTTCTTAGTAACAAGAACCATGCAGGAAGTATCACAATACCTGACTTCAAACTCTACTACAAAGCCACAGTAATAAAAACAGCATGGTATTGGCACAAAAACAGACACAGAAACCAATGGAGCAGAATAGAAGACTCAGAAACAGACCCACAGGCTTACAGTCAACTGATTTTTGACAAAGGAGCCAAAAATATGCACTGGAAAAAAGATAGCCTCTTTAACAAATGGTGTTGGCAAAACTGTTAACCATATGCAGAAAACAGAAATAAACCCCACTTTCTCACCCTGCACAAGGGTCAACTCAAGGTGGATCAAAGACCTGTAAGTTAGGCCAGAGACCTTGCACCTATTTGAAGAGGGCATAGGACCAATACTTCAACACAGGCACAGGTAAAAACTTTCTCAACAAGACCCAAAAAGCACAAGCAACTCAAAGGAAGATCAATACATGGGATTGCATTAAACTGAAGAGCTTCTGTTCAGCAAAGTAAACTATCAAGAACCTCAACAGAGAGCCCACAGAGTGGGAGAAAATTTTTGCCAGCTACTCTTCTGATAGAGGTCTAATATCTAGGATATACAAAGAACTCAAGAAAATCACAGCTAAGAAAACAAACAACCCAATCAAAAAATGGGCAAAGGACCTAAATAGACACTTCACAAAAGAAGAAATACAAATGGCCAATAAATGTATGAGGAAATTTTCCACATCATTAGCAATCAGAGAGATGCAAATCAAAACTACCTTGAGATTTCACCTAACTCCAATCAGAATGGCAATCATAAAAAACACAAACAACAAATGCTGGCAAGGGTGTGGAGAAGTAGGAACCCTAATACATTGTTGGTGGGATTGCAAATTAGTGCAACCACTTTCTTTGGAAAATAGTATGAAGGATCCTCAGACAAATGGGAATGAACCTACCTTATGACCCACCAATACCACTTCTGGGTATCTACCCAAAAGAATGGAAACCAAACTATCAGACTGATGCATGTGTATCTATGTTTATAGCTGCACAATTCACAATTGCCAAACTATGGAAGCAGCCAAGATGTCCAATAACAGATGAATGGATTACAAAACTATGGGATATGTACACAATGGAATTTTACTCAGCCATAAAGAAGAACAAAATCATGTTATTTGCAGGGAAATGGATGCAACTGGGAAACATTATGTTAAGTGAGATTAGCCAGTCACAAGGAGTAAAAAAGCATAAGTTCTCCCTAATATGTGGATGCTAGGGAGAAGATGGGGCATAAGAGGGTCTCCAGATGAAAAAGGAGAGACCCTCGATAAGCAAAGAAGTTGACTTAACCGATGGGGGGGGTTGGGGGGGACACCCTAATGCACACGATGTACTTTCACAAATATATCAAGGTCAATCACTAAACTGAACTTGAGAAGGAGGGAGGGCGAGGGAGCGGGGTAGGAATTGGGGAAGGGGTTAAATGAGAAATGTGTGCATATATGCCTTTATCAGCTTGTACCTAACAAAGATATATGTTTACAATGCACCAATTATTATATAAAAATTTTTAAAAAGTATTTTAAAAAAACTATAAAAAAGAGCTGGGAGCCAGGCGTGGTGGCGCACACTTATAATACCAGTACTTGGGAGGCTGAGATCAGAGGATCCGGGTTCGTGGCCAGCTTCAGCTACTTAGTGAGGCACTCCGCAACTTAGTGAGACCCTGTTTCAAAATAAAGAATAAAAAAAATAGGACTGGGGTATAGCTTGGAGGTAGAATGCCCCTGAGTTCAATCCCCAGCACCACACACACA
>PVLC010015583.1:0-37073 GCA_004027655.1 Graphiurus murinus
AAAAAAAAAAAAAAAAAAAAAAAAAAAAAAAAAAAAAAAACCCAAAAAAATAAGACCCTAACAGCTCAGAAAATAAAGTAAAAAATTAATAAATGTAATGTCATCAAATTAAAAAGCTTCAGCCGGGCGTGGTGGTGCACGCTTGTAATCCCAGCATTCGGGAGGCTGAAACCGGAGGATCCGGGTTCGCGGCCAGCCTCAGCTACCTAGTGAGGCACTCCGCAACTTAGTGAGACCTGGTTTCAAAATAAAGAATAAAAAATAGGGCTGGGGGTATAGCTCAGAGGTATAAAGCCCCTGAGTTCAATCCCCAGTACCACAAAAAAAAAAAAAATTTAAAAAAAATTAAAAAGCTTCTGTCCTACAAAAGGTACAATTAAGAGTCTGAAGAAAGAGCCTACAGATAAGGAGAAAATTGTTGTCAGCTACTTTTCTGGTAGAAGACTAATATCTAGAATATAACTCGAAAAACTTAACAGCAAAACAAAACAAAACAACAAAATAAAGCAAAACCAAAAAAACCTAATTGAAATGGGCTATTCAACTGAATAGATACTTCTCAAAAGAAGAAATGAAAATGGCCAACAAATATATAAAATACCTTCAACATCATTAACAATTGGGGGAATGAAAATCAAAACTACCCTGAGATTTTACCTTATTCCAATTAGAATAGCAATCATCAAGAATATAGATAACAAATGCCAGTAAGGATGTAGAGAAATAGAAACTATAACACATTCTTGGTGGGAGTGTGAATCAGTAAAACCACTATGGAGATCAGTATGACAGTTCCTCAAAAGACTAAGAATGGAACCACCCTATGACCCAGCCATGCCATTCCTCAACTTTTCAAAAGAATTAAAGCTAGAATACTATTGTGATATAGTTATATTCATATTTATAGAAACACAAATCATAATAGTCAAATTATGGAATCAAGCTAGGGGTCCATCAACAGATGAATGAATAATGAAAATATGATATGTACACACAATGAAGTTTTACTTAGCCCTAAATAAGAACCAAATTATCTTACTTGTGGGAAAATGAATGGAACTAGGGAATATCCTGCTAAGGGCGATCAACTGGCCTCTGAAAGTCAAGGGTTGTAGGTTTTCTCTCATATGTGGAAGCTAGACTGAAAATAAGAAACAAAAGGGACTGTAGTCAAACAAGGAGAGAAACCAGTAAAATAATGGAAAGGGGATGGGAGAGGGAGGTGGCGAAGGGAAAATGAGGCTTGAGGAAAGAAAGTAGTTCCAAGAAGGTTATGTCCGTACACAAGGTATCACTACTGATCTCACTAGCATGTATAAGGAGGAGGAAGGGGAGGAAGATGGAATACTGAGGAAAAGTCACCAAGGGATGTGTGCATGTATGCTTGAATTTCACTATGTTGCATAATTATAACACACCAATATAAGTATTAAAAATATACTACAGAAGGCCATTACTGTTTTTAAATGAATGATGGTGAATACATTTAATGGAACACTACACTGACAAAAATTGTAAAACAAGTTTATATGTATTAATACAATATGTTTATATCTTATATGATTGAATAAAAAGATAGCTGACAACAGAGTATTACATAAAAATGTCATTAATATAAAACTACATATTTATATATTACCAAAAGTCTGAAAATATTCATACCCAACTGATGATGGTAGTTAATTTAGGGGATATAATTCCTGGGAGGCTTCCACTTTGTTTTAGAAACATTGTGGAGAATTGTGATTCAACTGAAAAATGCTAAAACATGTGTAGCTTTTGACAAAGGTTGTTGTTGTGCAAAAATATTGATTATGATACTCATTTACATCTTCTCTCTCTCATGGCTTTATGCTAGGGATTGATTACAGGGCCTTGGATATGCTAGTCAGTGCTCATCTCCTGAGCTACACCCTAACCCCTACTCTTGCTATTAAATTAGGGGGAAATCATATTCCAAAGATTTTTATAGTTCAGATAATTTAATATAATTTAGTTTTCCCACTTGTGCATATTTTCCTGGTTTGTCTTTCCAAGCTAATGAGCAGGAATGACCTTGCTAATCTCTGTGGTTCTTCTGGCTGTCTCACATGTTTTTTTCTCAATGTGTGGCATGAGTGAAAAAGAGAGATTTGACGGTCTATGCATTTTATCATTTCCCTAGCTATAACCCACCCGGATATTCGACACACGACATCTTGAGTTCTTCTGGCATCTCATATGAAAGTTCCTTTTAGAAGCCTATGTTAAAACCCCTTCTGTCTGCAGCAAAAAGGAGAGAGAGAGAGAGAGAGAGAGAGAGAGAGAGAGAGAGAGAGAGAGAGAGACAGAGAGAGAGAGACAGAGAGACAGAGAGAGACAGAGAGTGTCATTGCTATAGCAATGACTCAGAAACACTTGCCATTATCCATGAATCTCTATACTCTAGAATACAGATACTTAAAAGTGAACTATAAGTGAGGTGGTGTTTTGGTTGAAATCGCTCAAGCTGGATATTTCTTAAGGTTTTAAAGGCTGGACTATATTATTTTGTAAGAACTTACATCTTCTAAACTTACTTAAAAGTCTTTTGAAGCCAGTGGACATAGTTTCTTTATTACTATAGCCTTGTACTGAATATGGTTGGTATTATTTAAAAAAAAAAAAAACAACTTCATCTCACGTTCTATTAATACAGACAATTTGACTATTAATACATTTATCAACTTTCCTGCAAGCATCCATAGCCATTCTATATTTCCAAACTTATCTTCTACAGTAAATCTACTAAGGCACACTGTATAGTAGTTTTATGTTTGTGGTGCCTAAAATAACTTTCCATATTAGCCCAGGTTCCCTAGAAATGTTGTCTTTGGACAAGAAAAGAACTAAAGCCATCACTAGACACTGGTATAAAGACAACCACTTATTTCAGTAGGAATACAAAGAGAGAGAGAGAGAGAGAGAGAGAGAGAGAGAGAGAGAGAGAGAGAGAGAGAGAGAGGAGAAAAACAGATGATCCTCTATGAAGAACCTAAATTTGACAGTTGATATAAGAGACTGCGTTTTTGCTATAGAAAAATGAGATTTTAATTAGGCTTCTGTAAGGAACTTTCTTTTGAGACACTGGACCTGGAGGGGCCATGCATTTATTATCAAAGCATCTTGTGGGGGCATCTTTCGATGGACACCAGGCAAGTACTTATTTCACTTTTGGCACAGTGCACATGAAGGAAATGATACTACTTAAAATGCTAACATGTTCAATCTAATTTAAGATGCTTATATGTCTGTGATAAGATGAAAGGAAAATAAATTCATGACCAGATTAGAATCTTGAGAAACCATCAGTCAAACACCACTTGTCATGCCTTAGGTAGATTAAGTTCATATAATCCTATATACACATGAATATAATGAATGCAAATTTCATTCTGTGAAGTCTAAATTAACAAACAGGATGAATTGGTCTTCATTTTATAGAATTATATACCACAGACATAAGATGACCAGAAATTGGCATATATTATATCTGTAAAATGTATATCACTAATAATAGTGTATTTTCATTAAAATATGGGTTATGAACTATGCTAAATACTGCAAGCATCATTAATTTTCTGTTGCAGTATACTATGAAAATTTAAAAGGCAGTAATTAACCTAACCTAAGTGTGTTTTATAAGACAGCTGTTAATTTCTGAATGAAATAATACATTCTCTAGATTATATTTTGATTAGGAGTAAAGATAGCAAAATGACTAAATAAGAAAATTAAATATGTCATTAATTGTAGAAAATGCAATTCCATGAATAATTCTCTTATTTTGAAAGCCTTTTATATAGTGAATTATAGTAATATTGACTTAAAAAATTTATCTGAGAAATGGTGCTGTCTCCTTTCCTAATTAAATATTTTAAATAATTTGCAGGACCATTTGTGTATTATATTTGCACCTTTTTCTATAACTCATTAAGCTTATCCTTTTACAGGTAGTATTTCTATTACCCTTTAAAATTGCTTTTAAAAACTTGAAAATTTATAGCTAATGTTTTATAATGTCACTGGACTGTGGAGGTATTTGATTGAGACAAATGTTTATTAAGATTTTTAAGTGATAAGTTTATATAAAAAAGGTCTATATTGACTTATTATTCTTTCATCCATATTTTTAAATAGTCCCTTTTACATTAGGCTCAAGCTTTTTTATAACCAATGAAAATAACCTAATCAATGCTATAAAGAAATTGAAGAGAACATAGGAAAAAACCCAAATCCTTGTTACCTACCAAAGCTGCATTAGTTGTTTCCAAGTTTTCTGTGATTTGTGGGCACTCAGGTTTTTTTCTACCCAGGCAACATCAATTAATCCATATTTTAATCTTGTATCAGTCATTTTCTCTTATGTAAATCTGTATTTCTCTTCTAGATTCACTCAAACTTTTGAAAGGCACCATCTGTCTTATCTGATTGAATTTGGTAGCCTTTACGAAGAGTCCATAAACATGACTCAAACCATTTGGTTTGGCTCTCAGAAGAGGCCCAATTAGCCAACCACTGGTTTTTCAACTCCAAGTCAGGAGGAAAAACTTCTACTAGAAAAATTTCTAAATTAAAAATTCCTTCTCTTTCCTCTCCATTTTTGGGTATACTTTCACTTAGCCAATTTGTGCCTAAATGTTAAAAAAAATTGGGCATTTCACAAGGGATGTCATTATCTAAGGTACATTCATTGAAGGTCAACTCCTAAATCCGTAACACTTCTGCTATTTTCCAGGAAATTGGGCTTCTAGTGAAAATAGAAAGAAACCAAGATAGTAGGGGAGGGGAGGGGGGCTCCAAGTCTTTTGGGAATAGTAACAACGATATCAATAAAGTCTCAAGTGATACTCTATCACTATGCGGTAATAAATCATTTAGAGTTAATCCACATATGCATTAAACATTTTTAAAAAACAAAACTTGGTTTTTTTCAAATAAGAGTAAAATATCCTTTATATTAAGAGGCAAGCTGATAAAAGCAAAAATTTATATACTGCATTTTGATCAAATTCATGACTTTATTGTTCACCCCAGTGTTGGGATATTTTAGCTAAAAATTAAATCTTCATTGGACACCAAATTTGGTGAGTAAATATATCATCCCAAAAATATTTGTTAATCATTTAGTATTGGAACTTCCGGGAAGATGGCATCTGAGTGAAACACCTCTCTTCAGGTGCTGTGAGCTTGAATCAAATCTTCCATAAAAGCAGCTTCTTGACAGAAGAAAAAAAGTGAACAAAGGTACGAAAAATGAAGTACAGCTGAAGACAAACCAGAAAGCTGACCAAGGAGAGCAAAGGAGTTCGTCTGTGTGACAGTTGTGCCATGCTGCAGAGTGGTGGCTGCCATTGAGCCAGCCATCCAGAGACTACTAACACTGAGACATTTAAGGACCTTCTGCATTCCCAGTGACCAGAAGTTAAATAGAAAGAAACAGGACCCTCCCAAACACATTCTATGAGGTCAACATCATATTAATACCAAAGCCAAATAAAGACAGCTCAAGAAAAGAAAACTATAGGCCTATATCATTGATGAACTTAGATGCAAAACTGCTAAACAAAATACTAGCAATGTGCATTCAAAACCACATCAAGAAAATTATACACCATGACCAAGTTGGGTTCATCTCAGGGATGGAAGGCTGGTTCAACATAAAAAAACAATCCATGGAATTCACCACATAAACAGAATCAAAGACAAAAATCACATGATCATTTCAATTGATGCTGAAAAAGCATTTGACAAGATCCAACACCCATTCAAGCTAAAAGCACTTCAGAGAATCGGAATAGAAGGAACATACCTCAAAATCATAGAGGCAATATACAATAGGCCCACAGCCAATATCATATTAAATGGAGAAAAACTGCAAGAGTTCCCACTGAAAACAGGAACAAGACAAGGATGTCAATTATCACCTTTTCTGTTCAATATAGTACTTGAGACTCTAGCCAGAGCAATAAGGCAAGAGAAGGAAATCAAAGGGGTAAAAATAGGGAAAGAAGAACTAAAACTATCCCTTTTTGCAGATGACATGATACTATACTTAAAGACCCAACAAACTCAACCAAAAAAACTTATAGAACTGATCAACAAGTTCAACGAAGTGTCTGGATACAAAATCAATCTTAAAAAATTAGAAGCTTTCCTGTATGGCAACCATAAATCCACTGAAAAAGAAATCCAGAAAACAATTCCACTCACAATAGCACCCCAAAATATAAAATACTTAAGGATAAACCTAACCAAAGAGGTAAAAGACCTCTATAAGGAAAACTATAAAAAGTTTAAAAAAGAGATCGATGAAGACCTTAGAAGATGGAAAGATCTACCATGCTTTTAGATAGGCAGAATAAATATCATCAAAATGGCCATCCTCCCAAAAGTGATCTACAGATTCAATGCAATACCCATGAAATTACCAATGTCACTCCTCACAGACATAGAAAAATCAGTCCTTAAATTCATTTGGAATAACAAAAAGCCCAGGATACCCAAAGTAGTCCTTAGCAACAAGAACCATGTAGGAGGTATCACAATACCTGACTTCAAACTCTACTACAAAGCCACAGTAATAAAAACAGCATGGTATTGGCACAAAAACAGA
The DNA here is from genome assembly GCA_004027655.1 of Graphiurus murinus. Taxonomy (NCBI): domain Eukaryota; kingdom Metazoa; phylum Chordata; class Mammalia; order Rodentia; family Gliridae; genus Graphiurus; species Graphiurus murinus. The sequence continues at coordinate 6,635 of PVLC010015583.1, forward strand.
CACATAGACCCATAGAGCAGAATAGAAGATTTAGAAACAGACCCATGTCCTTCTAGTCAACTGATTTTTGACAAAGGAGCCAAAAGTATACACTGGAAAAAAGATAACCTCTTTAACAAATGGTGTTGGCAAAACTGGGTAACTATATGTAGGAAAATGGAAATAAACCCCACTTTCTCGCCCTGCACAAGAGTCAACTCAAGATGGATCAAAGACCTAGAAGTCAGGCCAGAGACCTTGCAGCTACTTGAAGAGGGCATAGGACCAACACTTCAACACATAGGCACAGGTAAAAACTTTCTCAACAAGACCCCAAAGCACAAGCAACTCAAAGGAAGATCAATACATGGGATTGTATTAAAGTGAAGAGCTTCTGTGCAGCAAAGGAAACTATCAAGAACATCAATAGAGAGCCCACAGAGTGGAAAAAAATTTTGTCAGCTACTCCTCTGATAGAGGACTAATAACTAGGATATACAGAGAACTCAAGAAACTTACAAGCCAGGTATGGTGGCGCACACTTGTAATCCCAGCATTTGGGAGGTTGAGACTGGAGGATCCCGGTTCAAGGCCAGCCTCAGCTACCTAGTGAGGCACTCAGCAACTTAATGAGACCTGGTTTCAAAATAAAGAATAAAAAATAGGGCTGGGGGTGTAGCTCGGAGGTAGAATGCCCCTGGGTTCAATCCCCAGTACCGCAAAAAAAAAAACAAAAAAAAACAAAAAAAAACCCTCACAGCTAAGAAAACAAATAACCCAATCAAAAAATGGGCAAAGAAGAAATACAAATGGCCAATAAATGTATGAGGAAATGTTCAACATCATTAGCAATCAGAGAGATGCAAATCAAAACTACCTTGAGATTTCACCTAACCCCATTCAGAATGGCAATCATCAAGAACACAAACAACAACAAATGCTGCCAAGGGTGTGGAGAAGTCGGATCCCTAATACATTGCTGGTGGGATTGCAAATTAGTGCAACCACTTTTGAAAACAATATGGAGGATCCTTAGATGAATGGGAATGAACCTACCATATGATCCAGCAATACTACTTCTGGGTATCTACCCAAAAGAATGGAAACCAAACTATCAGATCTATGCATGTGTATCTATGTTCATAGCTGCACAATTTACAATTGCCCAACTATGGAACCAGCCAAGATGTCCATCAACAGATGAGTGGATTACAAGACTATGGGATATGTACATGATGGAATTTTACTCAGCCATAAAGAAGAACAAAATCATGTCATTTGAAGGGAAATGGATGGAACTGGAAAACATTATGTTAAGTGAGATTAGTCAGTAACAAAAAGTAAAAAATTGTATACTCTCCCTAATATGTGGAAGCTAGGGAGAAAATGGGACACAAGAGGGACTCCAGATGAAGAAGGAGAAACCCTAGGTGAGCAAAGAACTTGACTTAAAGGAAGGCGACTGGGGGAAGGGGGACACCCTAATAAGCATGATGTACTTTCAGTAACACATTACAGTCAATCACTAAACTGAACTTGAGAAGGAGGGAGGAGGAGGGAGTGGGGTGGGAATTGGGGAATGGGTAAATGAGAAATGTGTGCATGTATGCCTTTACCAGCTTGTACCTAACAAAGATGTATGATTACAATGCACCAATTAAAAATAAATGAATTTTAAAAAATTATTTAGTATTATGCATGCTACAGAATCACTGGGTCTAGTGTCTTTACAAATAGCTCTAGGTTTCATGAATATATGCTTTTGTGTATTTTGCTTTTATGTATATGCTTTAATGTATTATATGAATTACTGAAATATAAGCTTCTCAGGGCAAAAAATATATTCTTCATATTTCCTAATATATCTCCAGTTAGGAGATACTTGAAATTCACCAGATGGCATTAATTCCTATGGAATGAATAAGTTTATTCTCCTGTTGTAAGCTATGACCATTTGGAAATTTTTTCTTTCATATTTTAAGCATTTTTAAAAGAGCAGTATATTAAAATAAAAACAAGAATCTCGCATGTTTATGCCTTCTATTCCAGAACATCAGAGGATGATGGTTCAGCAGCCAACAAAAAGGCCTGACCATCCCATGTCTCCTTTAGATCAGTTAGAGACTTTGGTCCCTGGGTAGGCAGGGTCAACGCCCCCTTGTCAGCTGTGAAGAAATTACAGAAGACGGAACTTCATCCTTCTGCAACCCCTTAAGGTTAAGTGACCAAAAGTCTCAGGGGGGGAAATGATGAGGTAGAATAGAAGGAATAAAATTTAAGCAGAAAGGAGACATTGGGAAGGAAAGTAAAAATATAGTTTTAAAGTCTGGAGAGTTCATAATCTAACTCCACCCTATAGGGTGTGTCAAGTCTTAGGCAGAAGTCCCAGTGGGCCCACACCCTTAATCCCCAATCCCTGCCCCACCTGAGACTCCTGAGGTCCAGGAGGACAAAGGTCAGACCTCAGCCAGTGACCACCCATCATTGAAACCTGAGGAAGAGAAGGTCTGGAGCTCTGCTGTGCCAACCCCTTCTTAGGGGTTCTATATAAGGACTGAAAAGGATGCAAAGACTCTCTCTTGCTTGCTTGACCCAGAAGATCTCCTCTCACTTGTCTTCTCCCTCAAGTCCCTTATTTTCCTAAATAAATTCCTGCCTTTGTCCCTGAAAAAAAAAAAAAAAAGGGGGGCATGTATAGCTGGGCATGGTGGCACACACCTTCAATCCCAGCACTTGGAAGACTGAGACAAGAGAAAAACAGGTTCAAGGACAGCCTCAGCAAGTAGTGAGACTCTCATCAACCTAAGGAGACCCTGTTTCAAAATAAAAATAAGTAAGGCTGGGTGTGTAACTCAGAGGTAGAATGCCCCCAGGTTCAATCTATAGTACTACAAAGGGGAGGGGGGGACTTATGTTAGAATTACCAGATATATAACTACTTACATGTTTTTCTTTAAATATATTTATTACCACCTATTAGAGCCTAAACATTTCTTATGGGCATTACTGCTTCAAAAAATGGGGAAGAGGCATGTTTTCTTTGAACATATCAGATAGACTAGTGACATGAAAGAGAAAGCTACATATTTTGAACTAGACTTATTCTTTCTCTGCAAATCTTCTACAAGGCTAAGGCATATTAGAAAACGTAATAAAACCAAGAGAGTCTGCCCTCACTTTTAAAGTAAGCTATGGGAGGCATGCCAGTGGGTGGCAGGGGAGGGAGAAGCAGACAGAGGACTGAGTAAGGGCAGGGTGACTCTCTCTATACAAACAGAATTTTTTTCCCATGATTATCATTAGATTCATGTCTTTGAGTAACACTGTCAAAGCCCACGTTGTAAGTGAAGCAGGGCGCTGGTTTGACTAGATGAGCACCAAAGACTGATGATTCAGTAAGTGTCACATAAGCATCACTGATCTCATTTCCTGAACAAAGGAGAAGTTTGGCTTGGTAACATTTGTTTAAACACACCATTAATTAGTCCCAAACTGTGCAACCCTATATAGAAAAAAACTACATAGTACATGTGCTTTATGTATGTATACATAAAATATATATACACATATATTTGTGCATGCATATATGTCTCTACCTGTATGGATATATGTACAGACATATATGCACACAAATAATGCACACAGTATATATGTATGTATTTGTACATTCTACAAAGAAAAAAAATATGATATGGCTATAAGCTTCCAGTTAACCATTCATGGATGGGTAAGAAAAAAAGTACTTTTATATTTCCAAAAGGAAATAAATTATAAAAATGAAATATTTGCTTATTTATTCTGAAGCAAATCAAACAGCTGAAATGTTATATTACATAGAAATTCCATTCTTTCCTGTATGTATCTGTGGCTACATATTCTTTTAAACTTGCTTCAGTAAGAAATTGTTAAGGATAGAGAATTAAATCTGGTGGTAAGATGACCAAGGTTGCCATTCTTGCACAAAATTCAGAATTTGTCCTATAATAACAGAAACTCTGTTGAAAACTTGATTTCCAGTATGACTACGGTTTGTCTCTGTAATGCCTTTTATAAAATGACAAGTTTCAAATGATAAATCATGTCCCCAAACTAAGGGAAAGGCATTTTTGCTTCATAATTCTTCTATTTTAACCTCAGTTATGATGATAGCGGTCTCCATTGCCAATGTCTGTTTATATGTTCATTAAAATTAATTTTAGTCTAAAGCAATAACTTCTTCAAAATTATATTTAAAGGGAAAAAAATCAAATACTATGAAAAAGCTGGGTATCGTGGTGCATGCTTGTAATCCCAGTACTTGGGAGGCTGAGACCGAAGGATCCAGGTTCGCAGCTAGCCTCAGCTACTTAGTGAGGCCCTCTGAAACTTAGTGAGACCTTGTTTCAAAATAAAGAATAAAAAGTAGGACTGGGGGGGGTGTGGCTCGGAGGTATAATGCCCCGAGTTTATTCCCCAGTAGAACAACAACAACAACAAAAAAAAAAAACTATGAAAAATATGGTAAGGTGATTATAAGGTACATTACTGCTCTGAATTTATAACATCTTGATTTTTCTTTGCTTTATATTTAATTCAGATTACCTTCATTTCCCCCTCATAATTTGATTTCAGTATTCTTTTGTCTATTGCTATAAATAAAATAACCTTTCTTTAAAACAAGAGAATTTTAGCAGTATAGCTCTCCCCCCAAAGAATTTTGTCATTACATTTGCATTCTGAACTATCAAAATAAATAAGGCTAAATGAAGTCTACATAGAAATATGAGATTATATAAAAATAAAATTAAAGTCCCAAGCCTGGTTGAGTTGTTTACTTTCATATTAATAGAAATTATGTGTTTGTAGTAACTTATTTATCAAAAATATTTTTGGCTTTTACTTAGCCTCCATCTCTAGGATAAATACAAATAAGATTAATCTCTTTAAAGGCCAATGAAATCATGCCTGTCCTACATATGGCAGGAGGAGGGATGACATTTGCCAAGATGAGTGTTACTTACATGTTTAAAAAGGAGAAATCTTCCTCTGAACATAAGGGTATATTTGGGCTACACTGAAAATAAAGCATCTGTTGGCATATATCCATTTTCAGAGAATCTTAAAATTCTAGTCTTTGTAAGAATAAATTAGCTTTGTTGAAATCATTTATTAATATATAAACATAAAAATGCATGGGCTTCTGAAAGATATAAAATGCAATGTTTATGAGGTATTATCATCTAGGGGACTATCTATATAGTTGTGCAAAATTAGTGACTCTAGGCAACCAATTCAACAAGAAGAAGTTATGACTTTGACTTGGTATGAGGTTCAAACAAAATGGAATATGTGATTGGACCTTAACAATGTCAATATTACAATGTATGAGAACCATAATGAGTACTTGAAAGGTTTTGCAGTCCTTTCACAGTAATTATAGCATTGTATAATTTGTTCTACAAAATTTTTCCCCCAAATGTGGCATGCCTTTTTTTGAGTATTAGTATTTGCCAGAGGCTACCAAGGTCATCTGTAAGATGGGACTCAGTAGGGAAGTCCAATCAGAGATGTGATGAAAGAGACGACAGATGCCTATAGAATTAGAATTACACTCCCGAGTCTGATTAGAAACTTATCAGCTATTGTTTAGGAGTACTTAGTAAATACTCACCTTCTTCTTATTCAATGAATACCTATTAATTATCTACTAGGATTAGACTTCTATACAGAGTAAGATGGGAAACAAATGGAAAAGCTCTGGTCAGTTTCTCTGAAATTTTCATAGAATGTATACAGAACTTCAAACGCCCTTATAACCAATGGCCTTGCATTACATATTATACAACTCTATTTAGAAGAGTGACAGGACTAGTTGGGAAAAGCTAACTAGAGGCTATCACTGAACTAATATTCAATTTTATAAACACAGTAAACCAGTACCACCATTCAGGTAGGAAAGGAGATTTAAACAATACTCCTTTAGCTGCAGAACAAAGAAACAAATGCTCTGAGATAGTGGGACACAGTTCTGTGCAAATTCAGAAAGGATATGAACACATTCATATGGAAAACTTATGGAATATCTGCTAATTTTTATTTTAAAGCAGTGAATCACCCCCATACCACTACAAACACACCATGCGGGGAGATTGGAAAAGATAGAGGTCATGAGTCTGAAAAACACGAGAGAGAAAGAGAGAGAGAGAGAGACTCCACTAAGGACTCAAATGAAGATTAATTATTTTCTTTGGACATGGACTTTAGTGATGTTTGCAGGGTGGAGTGCTGGTGAAGTTCATTTAGGATAAATAAATAGTTTCCTCACAAAGACATCGAAGTAGAGCAAAAGGATGCTTGTATTTGAGGCCAAAAGAAAGACAGCAAGCCAGATTCCAGCATTCTCAATGATTAAACAACAGTGCTGAGATATATGTGCAGAGGCAGTGTTTTGCACAAAAGGAAAGTGAGGATCCTTGAGCAGCAGTGGGAACTGAGAAGAGCGCCATCCCTACTTTCAGCCTTCTCTATCCCCTCCTCCTTTGGTGTAAGCAATACATGGCCTTCACCTGGATCGCCTGTTTCTTGGCAGTTAAACTAATCAGGTTTCTATTAGTTCAAAGAATAAGCAGTGTTTTATAAAGAAATGTAGAATATAGGTCAGAGGATACAAAAAAAGCAATTGTGAAGACGGTTGTAGAAATAACAATCGATGGAAAATATTTCCTCTAATTGTATTCTTTAATTTGAACAGTAGCATGAAGAGAAATGTGGGATCACATAGGATGCAGTTCTATGTGTTGACCTGAGGTTATACACTGATGAAAAGCTCTCTTTTATCTTTTCAAAGCATGTAGTGAATGGAATTTCTCTAACACTTTCTTTCTGAGACAATGAAAATGATCTGTCTCTTTCTCTAAAGTATTGTACAGTGTGTGTGTGTGTGTGTGTGTGTGTGTGTGTGTGTGTGTATGGTATGTATTTATATTATATTAGGGAATATCCTAAATGGTATGAATCTGGCTACAATTATATTCAGAGAGCACACAATTAAATATTCAACACCATTAGTTCATTTTAGTAATGCACATAAGTTTTCAATGTTGACCTTTTTGAAAGGAAAAGTATTTTGGGCTAGTCTACTAATCTAACTTGACACATTAAGAGTTTTGAATTCTACTGATTAAAAAAAAAGAACTTCAATAACCATTGCCCTTTTCTTTAGGAAAAATATATCTAAAAAATAAAATTGAACTCTACAGGATGATCCAGAACCTTTTGTTCAGAGTAATTTTGTCATACTAAATTTTACTTAAATAAAGTAGAACATCAATGGAACTTGGAAATATCCACTTGCCTTTGTTCTTCTGATGTTTTCATAAAATAAAAAGAGAACCTTATGATAACCAGAAATAAAATGTTAGGATAGAGAATTAAAATCAGCCAGGAAACCCCACATTTCTCATGGTTGTCCTCATGTCCCCTAAGAACAGAAAAAGTTTCAGTAAGATTTAGAAATAAATTTATCTGTCAGCATTTTTTGGGGGGTCATGACTGAGTAAAAATCTTGTGCTAGGCTTTAAGAATCAGCATTTAAAGACTTCTCATTTAGGTGGAGAAATAGCAATGCTGCTTTATATTATTATATCTATATTATAGAATTGCATATATATCCCAAAGCCTTACTAAAGAAAGAAACTAAAAATAAAATAATCAGTGCAAATTCGGATTGGTAAGACTCATGGAGGAAGTAGTATTGGATCTGGACTTACAAGGTAAGACATAAGAGAATAAAAATGACAAAATCACTTGGCACATGGGAAAATCCTAAAATTTCCATAAATTTAACATGAAAAATGAGTCTCCTTTTGGCCATCAGTACCTTCCATTGCTAGTTTTGCAACTGTAGGAAATCACTGTGTGACGTTTGTAAACACTCCTTACATCTCTAAAACTTTTGGTAAGTGCAGAAAGTCAATCAAGGGTCCTCATTTTTCTCAGATAACCCAAATACCTGAGCGGAAGTTAGTTTAGACTAGAGTTAGTTTATCCCACAGATAGGGGACTGGATTAAGTATCTGGAGGTCCTTTTAGCTGTGTAATTATTTCGTATTGATTTTAATTATCCACGATTCATGAAACTGCTGAGAGCTCCAATTCCAAACCCATGACCTAAACATTCTACAGTCCTGCCCTTCCCCCTCTTAATTCAGTTCCCTCATCTTTACAGGACAATTAATGCTTCAGATAAAACTTGAGGTAGCATTTTTCTTTCAACAGTGAAACACAAGAACTTAAATCCTAACAGTAAAATTTAAGTTTAGAAGCTTACTTTGCAAGTTCGAGAGGTGACTTTGATCCCAGGTGTCTAGAAAAACAAGAATATGAAAAGCCACATTCTCTTTAATAACTCATAGTCCACATTTGCATTTAAATGAAATACCCTTCGAAATGCTTTCTTTTACTTTAAACTATTCAGCTGCTCGGTTTATGAAGTAGCTTTATTTTATTTTAGAAAAACACCTGATTTAAAGGTATAAGCCAAGGTAGGAAATTCAGCAATGCATAGATTTTAAGGCTTTCCAGATGTGCAAACTGCCCCTCTGTCTATGTTGTTTGGTAACTACATGATGGATGTTCTCCTGAAGAAGCAGGTGTTTACACAGAAGACACTCATTCTATAAACCCTTAGAGGAACAAAGAATAGCATTAGCCAAAAATACTATTCATTTTTAGCAATTCTTAAGCAGAGTATCTCTGATTTCTGGCAATTTCTAATCTGCTAATCAGTTTTGTTCTCATTAGAGTATACAAAAGCAGCCAAGGTCTGAGCTCTGCAAAGACAGCAGCTCTTAGTGCTACTATGCAGAGCTACACTTCCTAAATAGCTTAGATGTATGCCTCTGGTCCAATCTGTCAATTTATTTCAAAATTATTATTTAATTTGTGTTATGAGCAAAGCATGAATAACAAGTCATGGTATATCATAACATTTGCTTTAGTGATGAATTATTCTTTTCTATCATTTAGTATGTTTGCATAATAATATGTTTGTAAGTCATATATATATATATATATATATATATATATATATATATTTTTTTTTTTTTTTTTAGGGCTTTTTTTTTCCTTTTCTTGCACCTGTGCAAATAGATGGAGGGTCATTATCTCAGATTGTATGTCCATAGAAGCCAAATGATAAAGCAGGCACTATAATAGCAATGAAACACTCCAGAAGTAAATCTGGTGAACTGCTGCTAATTCAGAGTTTATGGCCAGGTTTCCTTATCAGTAGAGACACATTTCTCAATTTCTATTCCACTACCAGCTTTATTCTATTAAACCCAGGGGAAAGGATGATTCTTCAGACATGGCTTACTGAATACTGGCACGATTACAACTTACTCCCTGATGGCTGTTTGAAATTACATGTTCTTTCTGTGTCTTTTTTTTTTTTTTTTTAAGAAAAGCAGTGCTAACGGAGAAATAAATAGATGGAAAGGGATTGAGAGAAGAGATTCCAAGAATTTGGTGACCATGGGAATGGAAAAAGAAACAATGAAAGAAGAATAAAACAATTACACAATTTGTACTCTATGATTCCTTTAAATACATTTTAAAGATGCCCAGTTTAAAATCATTATATGGATCCTTAACCACCTTACCTTCACATTCCTTTGTATGGTCAGCAGAACATTAAGCAGCATAAATTTAGGACCTCAGAAATATTGGTCATATCTGCTCTTCCTCAAGGACCTGGGAAAATCATACCTAATTATCCTCAACAGCCTCCAAAATATAGTTATTAGAGATCTCTAGCTTTCAGAGATTTAGGAATTATCTACTTAGCCCTTCTTGCTGACATTTTTGTGAAAACTTTTGTTTTTGAGTTATTTTCAGCCTTGTAATACTCTTGAATTTTCCAGAGATTATGGCTTTTGGTTTAGAAGATTCTGAAGGAGAAAATCTTTAATCATCGTGATCTCCTTAAGATAACAGATACACACCCTTTGTCTTTTAATTCCAGTAAGGTAAGAAGCTGCTGGCAAGAATATGGCTACCTTATTTAAGTAGTTGTTTATCATGACTCACCTTCAAATGTACTAAGCTTTGTAATATAGCCATGTCCCCTCATCATAATGGTTATGTTCTATGAAAGTACTAAAAATATTACTAATTTTGTTTCATTGGTAATCTTCCATATAGTCCCAAAATTTATGGTATGTTTTTCACTGTTGTTTGTTACTAGGATAAATATCAAATTTTGACTTAATAGAATTTAAAGGTAACAAGGGCAGCTTCTGAAGAAATAAATAGTGGATAACAGTGAGGAAAGAACACCAGAAACCTGATCTCTCTTTTTCTCCTTCTTTCCTAGAGTCCAAATGAGTCACATCCGCAGGGTCCACAGAAAGACCATGGAATAGAAGTCCAAATTACAACATAATGCATTGGCCAAAGTGGCCTAAAACTTCCCCTCAGCTTGACTGAACTTCAGATAGGCTTTTTCCTAACTTCTTTGCTCTCTTTTCTTAGAGCACTTATCATAGAAAACTGGTAATTGCAAAAAAATCTTTCCTCCTTTGAAATGTAAATCTTTCAAAAAGCTTCCTGCCAGCTTTCTAAAACAGAAATGCCTTTTTCAAGGACCTTGGAGCCATCCCTTTGAAATGTAATCACTGAGGAAGATGGGACTGCTACTTCCTAGTCTCAGTGAGAGGGAAGGAGCCTAACTTCCAAGGGTTCCTTGCTCCAAGTTGTAAAACTATCTCTGGGCACTGAAGATATGAGAAAGTTTCTTTGTTTCTTTTAGTAAAATGAATTAATAAACACATATGGATTAACTGCTCCCCACTCCCACCCCAGCTCTTAAGAATACCCCCTCAGTGGAACAGAGTTGGACTGAGTTCTGGCCTTTCTCTCCTATTGGACTAGACTTGAACAAAGAAATAAAGTCTTCCTAGATTGTTTATGCAAAGTTGCCAAACTAGACTTAATTGAGAGAAAATTGTTGTCCACATAAGTTGTCTAATAAGTAAAGAAGGTATTTTTAATCATTTAGTGAACATGCCAGTGGGTTCTTGTTAAGGAAAAGCTATAGATAAACATACCTTCAAATGATACTCATAAATAACCTGTTTAAAAAAGCAAAATAAGAAAATAAATGAGCACATCTGCAAAGCCAAACTATAAAATCATAAAATCATACTGAAATCTATTATTCAAAAGATGTAATATATATATATATATATATATATATATATATATATATGCGCAATGGTGTAAGAAATGTAAAACAACTGAGATCTAGTTTTTCAATTATATAGTAGCAAACATATAAGTTATCATTTGAACTTATAACTCCTTGGGGCTCACAGAATCAGTTCAAGTTACAAGGAAAGTTAGAGATAATGCGGATTCAACCACATGTCCTACTGATGAGGAAGTACAGGCACTATGTCCTTATCTAAGTAAACATTCCCAAATTCAATGTGATATATGCATCAGTTCACCTGTGTTATGCTGAAATTGTTCTTTTTAATTGTATATTCTTTGAAGACAAAGCTTAAAATTTCTCCTTTGCATCTCTAAAAGAAGTGGCATAAATATAATAGATCTCAAAAATTGGTGTTAATGAAAATTTTCAAGATTGAAAAAATTTTCAAGATTTTCTTACATTATACCCAAAGACTACTTGCCTGGTTACTATATCTCTTTTGTTACTTCGAAGGAAAACTGACTTATAAATAGCTTGTGAAGCTACCAAAATTTTGATTTCTTTATGATAATGATCAAGATGGGCTTACAATGCCCTAAGACAGAGCTAGATAAATTAAACTCCTATCAAATGACATTATAATAAATTTATTTGTTTATATATAGTCTTAGCGCTAATCATTTGGAACCCTAAAAAAGATTGGTTCTTTTGTTGTTGTTTTTGTTTTGATTTATATGGATTTCTCTTAATTGCTATTTAAGAGCCTTTTCCCAGCAAATGACAAATTGAAAGCAGTATATAAAAGCATATGGTTCTTAGAAAGAATTAACATAACAAATATTTTCCCCCTTGGTTCTCAACATAAGGCAAAACAACCCAATAATTTTATTGGCCAACTTGAACCTACATTCTAACTGAATATATTTATTTCCATTTTTAGAGGGGTACTACTCTTGCTCTTTTCTATAATTTACTATTTAGCATCCCTTCTGATGAACATTACTTCTACCAAATCAATAAAATTTAGGTAGCACAAAACACGGTCCATGCACATACTATATTATGCCCCAAATCTTCAGAACATAACATACTGCCTGATTCACAGGGGAGCTAAACAACTTATTAATTCAATGATTAATTCAGTGAATCAGTTAAACCCAGAACACTGTTCTCTCAGAACCTTCTTAGCAGAGTGTCTTCTTTGGATTTCAGACCAACCTTCATGAGAACTGCAACCAGCAACCAGCACAACCCAGTAGTTGGGATTCTCCAATTTCCACACCCAAAGCTTCTCTACTTTTTCCACATGGTTGCTGTTTTCCAAAGACAAATGTAGGATGTTCTAGGTTCAGTAAATTTCAGTGTAGCATTTCCAAAAGCGCTCACATTTTTATTTTCATCTATATAATTTGCTTTTCAGAAGAAGTGATGAACGAAACAGTTTAATGCTATGTCCATATATGAAGGTATCACTACCAATCTCACTAATATGTATGGGGATGGGTGGGTAGTGGGGTGGGATCTACAGAGAAACACAGTAAGACCTGTGTGCATGTGTATTTGTATCACTTTGAACCTCACTATGATGTATATTTACAATGCACCAATGCACTAATGAAAGTGGTTTTTTTGTTTTTGTTTTTTTTTTTTTTACAAAGAGAGAGGTTTATTTAGGAAAATAGGGGATACACATTTAAGGGAGAACGTGGGCCATCTCAAGAGGGAGAGAGCCAATTAAAGTATTTTTTTTAAAAAAAGAAATGATTTAGGGGACTAAATAGACATTTCCCAAAAGAAGACATGTGAATGCTTAACATATACATGGAAAAATGTTCAACATCACTAATTATTAGTGATACACAAGTTAAAACCAAGATGAGATATCACCTTACATCTGTTAGAATAGCTATTGTCAAAAGACAATGAACAAGTGTTGGTAAGCATGTGGAGAAAAGGGAGGCCTTGTATAATATTGGTGGGAAAGCAAACTAGAAAAAACCATTGTAAAAACAGTATGGAAGGTTGTCAAAAAACAAAAAAAAAAATATAATTACCATATGATATAGCAATCCCACTTCTGGATATTTGTTCATATTTTTGAATTTGAGGAGATGAGAATATTCCCAAGGGTTTTAGTATCTCAATTTCCCACTTGTTCAGATGACTTGGGACTCTGGATCAGGAAGTCAAGTTAGCAAAAACATCAAAACAATTCATCTGATGCTTTTTGTTTGTTACTAAAATTTCTGTGAGGAACAAACAAGTTTTATAAACTATAAATTTTATTATAATCAATTTCTTTTTTTTTTTCTTTGCAGTACTGGGGATTGAACTCAGGGGTATTCTACCTCCAAGCTATACCCCCAGCCCTATTTTTTATTCTTTATTTTGAAACAGGGTCTCACTAAATTGTGGAGTGCCTCACTAGGTCGCTGAGGCTGGCCATGAACCCGTATCCTCTGGTTCAGCCTCCCAAATGCTGGGATTACAAGTGTGCGCCACCACACCCGGCTATAATCAGTTTCTTAAAGATAAATTTTTTTAGTTTTAAAACTTTATTGGAGCACTGTAGTCATACATCATAGTGAGATTCAAAGTGATATACTCATATAAGCATGCACATCTTGGTTCATTTCAAAGATGAATTATTGACCAATAAAACATATGAACTGCATCTTTTAAATATAGAAACAATTATACTCAATTTTCTTCAGTGGATATGCTATATCCTCAGCCTGATTTTATATCTTATTTGGAAACAGGGTCTCATTAGGTCGCTAACAGTCTTACTAAGTTGCCAAGGCTGGCTTTAAACTTGCAATCTTCCTGTCTCAGTCTCCCAAGAACTAGGATTAAAAGTGTGTGCCACCACTCCAGCTCTTCAGTGAATTTTCAATGTTTCTGGAAAGAGTCAAACTGAAAACATACACAGCAGGCTTTTTTTTTTTTTTTTTTTTTTTTTTTTTAAAGAAAAACAAAACAGGGTAATGGTATTCTACTCCATTTCATTTTCATTCTCTCTCTTTATCTCTCTCTCCCTCTTCTTCATCTGTCTCTCTCTTTCTTTCTTGATGAAATTAAATAATAGTATATATGTATAAGGAAAATCTGTCCTGTAGATTTTTGCTAACAACTGTGATAGAAGTTTATGATAAATTATTGGAAAATAATAACCTATTGCTAAAATCAATAGTTTCTAAGGTGATCTGAAACATGGAGTTGAGGACATTTGACATACATCTCTCCTCTTTCAAATGAGATTGTTACAATAGTCTGCATAAGCGAAATACTAATAGTTTCTCATAATCTGAACTTAACAAGCAGATTAGATGCAAAAGAAATGAGGCCTTGAGTAATAGGTGTTTCAGAAATAGGACATTAGGTCGAAGTCAAATAAAATTCTTTTTGTGGCTAGATTCAAGAACTCACCAACCATACATATGGCTTCCCTGGGTTACTTTGAATTTGGTTATGTGACAAAGATTTTTATATAGCAAGATCTAGGTTCTTTTTTGATACTTCTCTTTCCCATACCAAACTTGAGTCTCCTTTCTTGAAATGAGGGATACCTAGGATCTCCATAACTCAGCCACAAATTATTTTAAGAACAATCAGTCTCACAGAAGTTGACTGAGGTCAATACTGCTCTATTGTTCGTCACCAGATTCATTGAAACATATGCAGACCAACAGAGTACAAAGCAAGGTGGTAAAAGAGTGATATGGATAATAGATTGCTATGACCTACATATTTTTTGTCAGGTATACCCTTTCAAAATAATGTCAGTTAAACATATGATTTAACTTGACTGCTAGAGGTTTTCTTAAAAATCAAAAGAATAATTTCCAAGGATTTCCAAGGATATCAGGAGTGATGTTTGATAGCCTTGATAATTTTGGAAATTTAATGTGACATAAATTTCCTTTCTTATATTACTTAATTTTTTTTTGTATGAGTTAAGACTAAGTTTCTGTGTTTGAGAGAGGTTACAAGGAGTTTATTTGCCTGTAAGTAAAGTGATGAGATAAAATGAATAATTAAAGTGACAAGATAAAACAAATAATTGTTTTTATACAAAAACTGATACAGCAAAATTGAATGGATATCCTCTTATCTAAGTGAATAAAATATTTGAATAATTATTATGGTTAGATATAGAATGGCCCCTTGAAGAGCTCATAGATTGGCGTTTGCAGCTGATATAATTGAGTCATGAGAGTTGCAATCTCAGCAGTGGATAATCCATTGTGATGGATTATCTGGATGGTGACCCAGACTGGGAGACTGTGGCTGGAGAAGGTGGGTCCCTGGGGGTACAGCCTTTGGGATTACATATTGTTCCTACTCTCCCTGATCTCTCTCCTGTTTCTGGCCTCCATGATATGAGGAGCCCAGCCCATGTGCTCTCCCTCTATTCTTCTCTTCACCTCTCACCACCATGTCCTGAGGTCCAAAGTTCCTGGCCTTGCATAGACTGAACCTGAAACCATAAAAAAATAAATTTTCTTTCCTCTAAGTTATATGGTCAATCTTTTAGATTATAACTGTAAGAATGCTGAAGGGAGCAGTAATATTGTACAATCTTTTATCTTTCTTGGTAAAAAATGATAGGCTTACATGAGCTTTTTCTTGGGGCAGGGGGTTGTATTGGGAATTGAACCCAGGGCCCTGTGCATGCTAGACAAATGCTCTCTCTCTGAGCAACATCCCTAGGCCCTGTGTGAGTTCTTAAAGAGTTTGTATATTGTTGCTTAAAGGTAACTGAAAAAAAATTACAAGGAGAGTCAGATAAAAATAAATAAATGATGACTATAAAATATGATTTCTATGTGTTGTTAAAACTTATACAAATTTTTAAAATTTCATACATAAAACTTATTTTGAAATGGAATTTGCTTTTTTCAATTAAATTCAAATCAAAATATTTAAAACAGATAGCCATCTTATTACAATAGGTTCTTTTAAAAATTAGCTGTTTTGCATAACATTAGATAATTCCAGAGACATAATTACTTTATAGATGTTTTAAAACAAGCATAATTGACATTCATTATAATCCTATGAGGCAAGCAAAATATAGTAGTGACATATCTCTTATCTATACAAATAAGGAAATTTAAGCACAGAAAACATAAAGGCAGCAGGTTTTATGAGGCCTTTTCCCCTCCTTAACACTATCAGGTTAGTGTATAGGCTATAGTTCGTTTCTCACTAGAGGAGCCGTTATAGTTAAATACATAGATACATATACAAAACCAGAAAAACCTGAATTTGGATATTCATATAAATTCTAAAGCTGTTATAGATTTGAAAGAAGAATAAAATTTAGTCTCTTACCATTTTACCAACAAAGAAGAATTTATAAACCAAACTGTCATGGAATAAAAAGAAAAGACACCTTACAGTAGGAAAGTGGCTGTCCAAGCACACTGCACTGTAGACCAGCCATGCCCAGACACCCATGCAATAATCTGTAGGAGTGTCATCCTTGTCAAGCCATTTCAAATTTTAGGAATGCTTGTAGAAAGTGGCTCTGTACTAACTATTCATACAGGAATGGCACAAGCGAGTACGGAGAAAAGACTCTGCTATTACCAGTGCCTTGTCCTCTCCTGACTGCTCAGCACTTGACCTCATTAGATCAGGAAAGTCATCTGCATGACAGGCACACTTTGCACCCAAAGGGCCTGTCTCTTCTCCAGAGGCAGCAACAGATAAATTGGCCTATCTCTATTCAAAGACAGTACTTGTCAGCAAGGAGCACAGAAGAAAAGATGGTAGGATAGCTACAGAGTCTGTTAGGATTCTCAAAACAAATGGTTCAAATAACTCCTAAGAGAAAAATAAACAAATCTACATCATGCCCACACACTTGTTCACTCATTTCTAAGTAACCAATTTGAATTCTCACCATGTGGATTGAAGGTCTTGAGTTCTACAGGCAAAAGAAAACTCTCCGAACACTTAACTCTGTGAATCCTTGATGCACAATGCCTGGGGCATTTTTCAACAACTACAATATTTACCACTTAATGAGTATCTATTCAGCCTCAAGGACTGCAACATATCACTTCTTCCTTCTGACAGCCTTATGGGATAGATATTATTTTTACCTTTATTTAACAAATGAGACAAATGAGGCTCAAAGAAGAAAAGTAATGTAGCAAGATGGCATGGCTGTGGAATTGGGATCTGAACATCCATCTGTCTCACTCTAATGCTACGTCTCAGGTTTACCTGTTGCTTATAATAACCTGAAGCCATGAAGACATGAATTAAACTCAACAGATCAAATTTTGCTTTCATCACTGGATTACATTTAAGTTTTGACTGCTTCCAAACCTCCAGCTACCAAGGATAGGTAAATTGAAAATATTTAAATGATTAGAAAATATTTTCAACCTATCCTTGAGTCACTATCAATATGAGAGAGCAAAAATGGCCTCAACCATCCTTTTTAAGATAATGACAATTCTTGGGCTTCAAATTTGGTACTAGTTATAAAACTCTGAGTCATTTGCTTTACTTTTTCTTCCCTAAATTTTGGCTTTTCTTTATTATGTCAACTTTAAGTTCCCTTCTCTCTGTTTCTAGCACTTAATAATGATTTTACCTTGTTTGAAAATGTAGTCCAGTGTATTTTCCCTTCAACCTCTATCTCTGGTTTTCCAAACTGAGCCTTCTCTTTTGAGTAATTAATTTATAATTGAAAAATAATAATAATACTTATGGGTTAAAATATGATATTTTAATCTATGTATATATTGTAGAAAGATTCAATCAAGGTAATTAGCATATCAATATACTATTATTAATTATGGAGCACAATATATCACTAAAAGTTATTCTTCCACTCCAACTGAAACTTTGTACCCTTTGCTTACCATCTCTGCTTTCCCCATCCCTCCTCTACCCCCCCGTTCCTGAATGATCTCACTTGCATGTAGAATCTAAAAATGTTGATCTCATAGAAACATGAGGTTTCTTTATTGGATTTTGCTCTCATACACACATACACCATGCCCTGGTGTATAAATAAATAAATTAATATATTTAAATTGATCTATCCAATACATATATATCTCTCTATGGATTTCATATTAGTATCTTTAAAGTGGTATTTAATTGTACAAATATAACTAACAAAAGTATCTTGCTGAAAGCCAGGCGTGGTATAATCCCAGTACTTGGGAGGTTGAGACAGGAGGATCTGGGTTCGTGGTCAGCCTCAGCTACATAGTGAGGCACTCCGCAAGTTAGTAAGACCCTGTTTCAAAATAAAGAATAAAAAATAGGACTAGGGATATAGCTCAGAGGTAGAATGCCCCTGAGTCCAATTCCCAGTACAGCAAAAAAAAAAAAAAAAAAAAAAAAAATAGGACTGGGGGTGTAGCTCAGAGGTAGAATGTCCCTAAGTTCAATCCTCAGTACTGCAAAAAATAATTTAAAAAAAGTATCTTTCTATTTGTAGTTTATATTTCTTATATATCACATTCTCAACAACCAGGTAATTACAGTAATTACTAATCATATTTTACAGGTTAGAAACTGAGGCTTAGATGAAATAAATGACATCTACAAAATCACAAGGTTAGATGTTTGTCATGTTTTCTGACTGTAAATTCCACAAATCTCTCTTCTTTTCTTTTCTTTCTTTCTTTTGTTGTGCTAGTGATTGAACCCAGGGACATTCTTATTCCACACTATACTCCTAGCCCTTTTTATTTTCTATTTTGAAACAATATCTCACTAAGTTACTGAGGTTCTCACTAAATTGCTGAGGCTGTCCTCGAATCTGTGATTCTTTGTCTCAACTTCAACTTTCTGTTACATTATTTGGCTTTGCCATAAAGTTTGCCTTTGGAAAAACTGTCTTTCCCAAATCAGACAGGTAATATCTGCTAATTGTCAATCATTCAAACATTATATAAGTGATAAGTTAGAAAATAAAATTGACAAATGATTTTTTTCCCTATTTGCTCCCAAATAATGGCTGCTAATAACTTTTTCATAAATGTATCTGCATGTATTCTGATTTTCTTATTATTTTTATTACTTCAGACTTAGAATAAGTCTGTTATTTTCTGCAACCTTGCTTTATTGAGTTAACAATCCTAAGTTTCATCTTAAATCTATCCTGTACCAAGCACACATTCACTTGTGCCATATTTAGACTAGAACCAATTTAGAGAGAGGTTGGTACTCTATACAGTTCATAATAGTTCATCTTTATTCATCCTTTATATGGGCATTGAAGACAGTATCACAATCAAGTTTCAACATTCAGATTATAGAAATATCAATTGAAACTATTATGGCAAAATAACACCCTACTTGACAAAGTCTATCAACATTATATGTTATGAAGTACTGTGGTTTCAGGAGGAATGATATCATCTGTTAAGCTTGGGGCTTCTGAAGGAGAACTTTGGTTATATGTCGCATTCCTGGTTCAGGCTAACTTCACTTTCAGCTTAATCACCATTATTTCTATGTTATTCCTGTTTTATAAGAATATTTGGGATTAAATCTATCCACCATATTTCCAGATGATCACAAGAGTAATTATCACTTTTAAATTCTTTGTCCTCAAAACGGCCACATGTACTAATGTACTAGACTATGATAATCCCTGTCAAGTAACCCCATTCAATTGGATTCATGATTCAGAATGTGTTAGAATTCATTATATATTATAGCACAAATATCAATTAAAAACATGAGACTCTCTTAGGACCTTCTAATATTTTCTGAGGGCACCCTATTTGTTAAGCAACTTCTATTTCCAAAATTCTGAGTTTTTTAAAATATGTTTTTTTTCAAGTATTCTGTTTTAATAAGTCACAAACTTTTCTAAGGTATACATTTTCTCTACATCTGAATATATATGATATTTTGTATGGTGAGTGTATCAAATTATTTAATTTATATAAAGGTAAAACAAACATTTTTATGACTATATATAGACATATATATAATAAGCACACACACACACACACACACACACACACACACATATATATATATATAGTCATCTATACTTTTATTTTATTTTTTTTACGGTACTGGGGATTGAACTCAGGGGCATTCTACCTCCGAGCTAAACCCCCAGGCCTATTTTTATTCTTTATTTTGAAACCGAGTCTTACTAAGTTGTGGAGTGCCTCACTAGGTAGCTGAGGCTGGCCGCAAACCCAGATCCTCCGGTCTCAGCCTCCCGAATGCTGGGATTACAAGCGTGCGCCACCACGCCCAGCTTCATCTATACTTTTAAATTGTAACATCTTTTATAAATAATTAAAGGTAGAGTAATGATTTATGTCTAGAGGTAAAATATTATATATCTTATATAAATTATTCCCAAATGAATGTGAGTCAAATATTTATATTTTAAAATGCAATATCATACAATTTTAAAATACTTACTAATGAGATCAGCCAAAAAGGAAAAACATGTCCAAAACTCTTTTACTGCTATTGCAAGTTACATCTTTCTAGGTTTCTCTCCCTCATAAAATAGCAGAATATTTCTTATGTTGTGTCAATTAGTATTATTTATATCCAGCTCAATAGCATACTTTCAAATCCCAGCAGATAAAATGAGGACAAGTACTGAAAAACAAGGTATGTAGTAGATATTTTTGAGTGCAAGCATAAGGAAGAGCATTAGAGCTAAGAAACAGAAACGCAGATAGACACATCCTTTCGAAGGGGTACACTGGGCTAAAGATGCATGGCTAGACAGAAGATATAGATGTTTTATTTCTAATGATAATTTTAAACCAGAAGAGAGAAAGGTAAGATTGTTTTTACTAATAGAGCCCTTAAGTTCTCTTGATATTTACTAAAAATCTTACTGAAAAAAAGTGGAAAGGTAACAAATAACTTAGCTTCATACTAACAATCTCATTTAAAGAGAGAAAATAAAATTATTAGGATAATTTCCTCTCCTGGATTTAATTCAGACTGACAGAGGGAAAATATTAGCTAGTAAAAACTAATTCTTGCTGGACCTGGTGGCACATGCTTGTAATCCCAGTACTTGGCAGCCTGAGACAGGAGGATCACAGATTCGAGACTATCCTTGGCAATTTAGTGAGATCCTGTTTCAACATAAAAAATAAAAAGGGTTAGGGGTATATCACAGAGGTAGAACATCTCTGGACATTTAGAAATGTAGTTTCAAAAGGGCTGGGAGATGTCACAGATTATAGAAGAGGATATAACTCAAAATGTATGGAAGATACAAAATCAAAAGCAAAAGTAAATCATAATTAATGGTAATCTTGTAGCAAAATTTATAGTTGCATTATTTAGACATTGAACTCAACTTCTCTTAAAGATAATCTTACAAAAAATTAGGTGTCCAAAATGGGTCAAGGAAATCTTGGGGTTCAATATGCAGTTAAACTCTTATATGCATTCTGATTAAACTGTCCAGAAGTTCCAGTTACTTCTCCATCAGCAAGGACAGAGTTGAAAATAAAATGTTTGTATGAAAATTATACTAAAACCTAATGAAGAAAATTATAGACCAATATTCTTGATGAACATAGATGGAAAAATTCTTAGTAAAATACTAGCAATTTATATTAAAAACCATATCAAGAAGATTACGTACTATGACCAAGTTGGTTTTATTCCAGGGATGCAAGGCTGGTTCAAAATAAATCAACAAATGTAATTCATCACATAAATAGAACCAAGGGGGGAAAAATCACATGATCAACTCGATAGGTGCCAAAAAAGAAATTGAGAAAATCTAACATTCATTTATGTTAAAAACACTAAATGAATTATGATAAAAGGAAGTTAATTCAACATTACACAGGCAATATATGATAAACCCAAAGCCAACATCATGGTGAATGGGAAATACCTGTATTTCCCCTAAAATCAGGAACAAGATAAAGATACCCACTATTACCACTCCTATTCAATATAGTTCTTGAAATCTTGGCCAGAGCATTTCGACAGGAGAAGGAAATTAAAGGAATATAAATAAAGTACAGAGAAATGAAATGATCTGTTTGTAGATGGCATGATTCTACACTTAGAAGCCCCAAAAAACTCAACCAGAAGACTTCTAGGGTTGAACCAATAAATTGTTTAACATAAAAAATGACGAAGTTTCTATACAGAAAATGAAACAATCCAGAGTTTAAAGAGAGAATCTGGAGAATAAAAGATAAAGTCCTGATAGAGGACTAATATCCAGAATATACAAAGAACTTTAAAAACATAACACTAAAAACAAATAACCAAAGCAAAAAAAGAAAGGAAAAAATGGGCAATCGAATTGAATAGACACTATGTAATAGATTACAATGTATGATTACAATGCATCAAAGTATATTAAACAATAATTCTTTGTAAAACTAGCTATCTATTAAAGTCTCTGCATATATGAATAATGTTCTAACATGCTTAGCTTCTCTGTAGCAAAGGAAACAATCAAGAATTTGAAGAGAAAGCCTACAGAATGGAAGAAGATTAAATCTATGCTAGAAGATTGAATGTTCATTCGTAATGGAGATGTGAAATTTATCAGAAAATGCATTAAAATTAACATTTTAAATGCATGTAACTTGCCATTTAAATTCACACTACTACTAAACCATAGACAAAAATATGTTTCTATATATTATTAAGAGTGTAGGAAGTAAGGAAGGAGGAAGAGTGGGGTAGGATCACACCAACTTCTGTGTGCATATATGTTTGTATTACATTGAACTTCACTACAATGTATAATTGCAATGCACCAATAAAAGTATATTAAAATGAATGCATGAAATATATCTTAAAATAACAATTTCTTACAGAGATTGTTATATATATTGATTGCTTAGTATATATAAGTTCTTCTGAGTTACACCTTAGCCCTTTTTTGGTTGTTGTTTTGAAACAGAATCTTGGTAGGTTGCTGAGAATCTTCCTATATTGCTGGGACTGGTCTTGAACCTGTGATCCTCCTATCTCAGCCTCCCAAGTACTGGGATTACAGGCATGTACCACCACACCTGGATTGCTTAGTCTATTTTTGATTTTAATATATACTTCCTATACACTCACATGAATGTTTAAGATTCACAGTTAATTTTGTCATCTAAGTGTTCTCTATAAATATAGTTTCCTGTTTGTTTCTTTCACTGCTTAGTTAGAAGATCCTAGTAAAATTAAATGTGTTTTAAAATTTTTATGAAACTCAAGTACATTTATGTATGATCATAAAAAGGAGTAAAAGTTTCCTTTATTAAGATATATTTTATCTGATGGAAGAAATGCTTCAAATTTGATCCATAGATTTTATTGCAAACATTTAACCATGAGATGAAATCTATTCTCTGACTTATTTATTTAATATTGCTATTAAAGTATATAGACTACAATCACTAGTTAGTATGCACAAAATACTTCATGAGGAAAATGCAGCAATATTAGATGGTTCCAGAAACAAAGCACTTTCTTTAAAGGAATGAATTAAAATAAAATTGATTGTAATGATGTAATGCTTGCTTTTTTGCTTCCCTTACAGAGCATGACTTAATCTAGAAACCTTATCTTCCAGAATTAGTTAAGCATGTAATCCGCTCATTTCTTCAGACATGCCTCAGGACTCTTTATTTGTTTCACTCAAATCTAACAATTATAACCTTCATACAGAATTATAACTACTTTATTCACAGTTAAAGCACCACCAAAATTAATTCTGGCTCTGATTTGTTTCTCACATTATTCCTACAATAACATTATGCTTTTGTCACATGCAATAGTGAGATATGAATTTTTAAGGAATAAAATAGGCTATTGATTCTTTTTTTTCTTTTTTTTTAAATTGGTGCCTTGTAATCATACATCTTTGTTAAGTACAATCTGGTAAAGGCATACATGCACACATCTCTCATTTAACCTTTCCCCAATTCCCACCCCACTCCTTCCACCTCCCTCCTTTTCAAGTTCAGTTTAGTGATTGACTTCTGTTTGTGAAAGTACATCATGTATATTAGGGTGTTTTCCTCCCCCCGCCCCCCATCACCTTCAGTTAAATCACCTTCTTTGCTCATCTAAGGTTTCTCCTTCTTTGTCTAGAGTCCTTCTTATGTCCCACTTTCTCCCTAGCTTCCTCACATTAGGGAGAGCATCGGATTTTTTACTTTTTGTGACTGACTAATCTCACTTAGCATAATGTTTGGCTATTGATTCTTAACTGGGAAACCAAACACAATATTGCTTTGTGAACAATGGTGAGAAAGGTTGCAAATTATCTGCTACCAATGAGTTAAAATACCAAAGTGTGAGAATGGCTTTATCCACACATTTGCATTAGAATTTGGTTTCACAGATAGGAAAAGATAGGAAGTACTTAGCAAGTGTGTAATTGAACATAGATAAAGCAATTTTGTTAGATGAATAGTGAGATTAGACTTTTGGAAGCCCAAATATGTGCCAGGTGGTGTGTCAAATCTAAATATTTATGATCTTATTTATTCATAGAAAGAGCTCTGCAAAGACAGGAAGGATAGAATAACATGTCCCTAAGTACAATTTTTTATACAGTTCTAACTATTCACAATTTTTCATGTTTCATATACTTTAGCAAGAAAATCAACAAAATGAGGGTGGGACCCTTCCGTTTAAAAATCTAAAATATAAAGTCTATTTCAAGTGATAAGCCAGCTGTAATGGGTGGGGGGGAAACTCAGTTAACTTTGGAATTATGTGGACTTTGAATATTTGTTCTACATGTCCTCAGTTTGAAGATACAAATACCTCTAAACAAATATCAATTCTAATGAATTGCTCTTTTTCTTCATATTAATGAATTAATAATTGTTATAAGGTGGGCAAATAAATAAATTTTAGCTAATGGGAGCTAGATTTTGCTGTCAGAGAAAGGAACTACAAATGTGAGAAAAGAGGAAAATAGAATAAACTTCATTCCATGATGGTGGTTTTAGTTAGCTAGAAATCTGTGCTACAGCTAGACGTGGTGGCGCACGCTTGTAATCCCAGCATTCGGGAGGCTGAGACTGGAGGATCTGGGTTCGCGGCCAGCCTCAGCTACCTAGTGAGGCACTCTGCAACTTAGTGAGACTCGGTTTCAAAATAAAGAATAAAAAATAGGGCTGGGGGTATAGCTCAGAGGTAGAATGCCCCTGAGTTCAATCCCCAGTACCGCCAAAAAAAAAAAAAGAAATCTGTGCTGCAGGTATTAGTTTGAGTTCATGGCTTTTAAGATGGAAGACTAGATGTATAAATAGGTATAAAATAGAAATAATTATGTAGTGAGATATACATTCATATATGTATATGTATTCACATATATGTACACATTTATGAATAAATATATATTCCTATTTCTAATCTCTCTGTTGAGAAAGCCTAGAAGCAATGACATCCAGAAGCATCAGGAAGCACATGTAACACCAAGTTTCCTGTTTCTAAATATCTTGTTATGCATGACGGTTCATGCCTGTAATCCCAGTACTTGGGAAACTGAGACAGGAGGATTGCAGGTTTGAGGCCAGCCTCAACAACTTAGCAAGACTCTATTTCAAAATAAAAAGGGCTGGGTGTGTGTGGCTGGGAGGTAGAATGCCCCCAGGTTCAATCTTCAGTACCAACATTTAATGAATGAATGAATGAATAAATGAATAAATAAATAAATAAATAACTTTCTTCTCTAAAAGGAATCAAGCATTTTGGTAAAATTATCAATTCCAGGCTAATATAGAAAAGTAGAAGAAAGAAATTTCTTCTTATGCCAAAAATGTAGGGAAGTATTTAAGGAATTAAAGAGGTATGTCAAAAAGACACAGGATTCACCTAGAAGGAGCTCCGCTATTTTAAATTCTGGAGAATTTGACAGAAAAATAAATAATGATATAAAAGATAAAAATACATCAAATAATGTGTCTACATTGATACAAATAAATAATAAGGAAGAAAGGAAAACTATTTCTTGGGTAAATGTTTAACAATGTAAAAAAGATAGACATAGAAAACCTTTATTTAGCAATCATTCTAAGAATAATTAATACAGGAGTCATCAATAAATGATTAAAAACAAGTTGGAAAAATTTAAGAAGCAAAATCATGTTCAGTTGTTCTCAAAGTATCTTCCTATAGAATACTATAGGAAGGGAAAAATAATAACTGCATTGGGGTTACTGGCAACTTAACTAGCAAACACCATTGTGGTAGACACCCTGTATCAAAATGATAGAGTGGTCAGAGTTAACATCCCTCTAATGGGGTAAATGGACATCTTGTGTCATCTTCTATAATGCACTACACGGGACACATAGTCACTGCTTTGGTATTGCCACCAGTGTGCTCAAAATAAATACAATCGTGAGAAATCATTGGACAAAACTAAAGTGAGAGATAGTGTACAAAATATAACTGGCCTACTTTATTTTAAAAATGTCTATGTTATGAAGCACAAAACAAATGGAGGAGTTGATTCAGAATAAAGAAGTTTAAAGAGACATAGGAATTAAAGGCAAGGCAAAAGAGGGTATGTTTTTTGGATATAAAAGACATTATTGGGATAACTGATGAAACATGAAAAAGATCTTTAGATTAGATTATAGTATTATGACTAGTAAATGTTAATTTCCTGATTTATGTAAGATAATGTTCTTTTTAAGGAAATATACACCTACGTATTTAGTAAAGAATGAAGGAATCAACCTACTCTCAAATGGTTCATGAAAACAATGAAACACACATACACACACACAAATTTATGTGCGCACACAGAGAGAGAGAAATGGATAGATTGAAAGATACATTGATAAGAGGAAAGAAATATAGACAGGTACATTAACTTTTGTGAATCCTGAGTCAATTGTACAAGAATTTTTTTTACAATTCTTGTCTCTTCTCTATGAGTCTCAAATTATATCAAAACAAAATTTTAATAAGTCAACTTTCTGATGCAGTTCAATTATAATACCAATTTAAGTCCACTTCATACTCAGAGACCCACTATGAGCACTAACGTCAAATATAAGCTTAAGTGCTTAACATCTAAACTCTTAATCACTACTTTACTCTATCTCATCAGGCTAGATCTATTGGAGAATGTCTCACATAGTAAGACTAGCTGTCATATGTGCCAACAAGTAAAAAAAATGAAGAGTTTGGATACAGAACCTGCAACTGTGTGGTTCAATAAGTGTTGAAGTAGTCACAGGTGCTTATTTAAATTTAAATTATAAAAATTTAGACATCAGTTCCCCAGTTGCAGGAGCCACATATCAAGTGCTTGAAAGACAAAGGAGGTGACTAGGTATCACATTGGACAATATAAATCAGAAACACTTTCTTCATCTCAGAAAGTTCTATTGGACTGTACTGGTCTAAATGCTAGACTGTTATAAAATTGAAAAGCATGCTCCTTGCTTCCACCCACCAATATATGTAAAAGTAGAGGAAATTCTCACACTCCATTTACCCTGCAGTTAGTACATTGGACAGAATAATTCAGAGGGAATGTTCTGAGACACACAAGAGGCAGAGCAAGTCATTTCTTATTTTTAAAATTAAATATATATCTCATGCCCATCAACTCACTAGTTAGGAAGATAATTAAGCACAGGGGATTTAGTTGTACCTGATGACTTTTAAGATCTCTGTGATTACATGATGTTAACAGCATTGTAATTCTGTTTTAGAAATGGTTTTATAACAATTAACATTTATAATCTGGAATAATTATTTTTCAATTTTACAAATAAGTTCATTTACTTTCTTAGAAGCTAAATAACCCTTTAATTTTTCTTCATGAATAACAAATAATTATTTATTTATAATTTAATATAATATGGAAATTTTTTATTTATCATATTAACCCCCCCAAAATAGTGAGCATGTAGCAAAACCTAGGGTTGAAGGGAGAGAGGTCTTAAAACTCCAACTCTTTTATGCTACATGACTCTATTTCAGAATTCTTTTATTAATTTTAACATCCTATCAGATGATTTAATAATAATAGCTAATATCTAATGATTAATTTCTACTAGATAAATTAATAAGTAACCTTTAATTTTTGCAACAATACAGAATATAGTATCCATTAAATATTTCCATTTAATTGATTATATAACAAATGAAAAAGGTAACCTGTAATAGCCATAAAGTAAGGAAGAAATATCTTGAAGACAATGATATTTCACTATAAACTATAATCCCTACTCCTAAAATTATGCCCTTATGCTGATCTATATTTATTATAGAATATTGGGAAGACACTAAAGTAGTAAAAGGATGGATGAGATAGATTATGTATAATTATACTACAAACTATAATGAATACTTTGGTGTATTTAAAACTATAATGAATATTTTGGTATATTTCTTTTTAATTTTACTTATTTGGTAGTCATTATAATCCTAAAAATTTGGAAGTTATACTACTAAATAAGATGGATGCCTTATTTTTTCAAAATAAGTAAAATGATGATTCAGAGAAGAAAATACATGATCTATCAATGGTTTAGGCATTTAAAATATGGTCAGACTGCTCAAGATTAAATCTTAGAACTTTATTTATAAGCTGCATGACCCTGAACAAATTAGCTAATCTGCCTAAGCTTTGATCTTCTCATAATTAAAAATTCATTACTATCAGCAGCTCAATAATGCAAACTTGAATCAGATAATACAGGTAAAGAAAAATTCAGTGGAAACATGAAGGGAAAGAAAGGAATTAATTTCAACAGAAAATATCATAAAAGGCTTTTAATTGCCAAGTGGGACTTAATTTACATATACTAAAGTAATAACAATATTTAAAGATCCCTTACCCTCTTCCTTAATTAAAATAATTTTTTCTCAATGTGCTTATGTTAACTATTTAATAAAAATGCTTATTTAGATTTTTTTGGTTATAAACATTTACAAAAATGCATCTGAAAGGGTGAAATTAAGAAATTAAAATATATGAATTAAATATTCAATTGCTTTTTGAATTCTTATTAGAATAATCTTCCTGTGTAAAAGCCATACCAGCATTCCTTAACACATGTCCATAGATGATATAGTCACTCACTTTTCTATGATATATATTTGTCTTTTTCTTTTCACTTGTTGAATATCATCTACCAGCTCATAAAACAAATCAGTAGCAGGACCTAGATATGTAACTTTCCTTGTGATTTTATAATATACCTCATATAGTGAATATTCTAATAAAATTCTACTGTTTCTGTAAGAAGTTGTCACTACATTATTAGCCTAATCATGGATTTATATGATTTAAATTTAATTTACACTTTTCCTTCAAGTTCATTAGTAAAAACAAGACAGTTCCTATATATCACTCAAAAGTGAATTTTATTTTATTTTTTTACATTTTGATTTTGATAGCTTAGTAATTCATTTTGCCTTCTGATTTCAAAAATACTAAATAACTCTCTTGAACAAGAAATTTACTCTGATGATATTCTACAATATGTTGATACTAAAATATGATATCTGGGCTGTCCATGCATGCATAAATCAGTCATGGATTGGTCTCTAGAAGAATGTATTTCTCTTTTTCCTGAACCGCATAATACAAATGAGTGAACTATTTTAGCATCTTAGTATCTTAGGAATTGTGACACACATACACTATTAGATTCCTTGAAGAGATAACAATTTATTCTAAAGATTTTAAGCGAGAAGAATACTACTGAGAGTAGTCCAGAGGATTACTGACTTAACCATTCTATTCCAACACTCATGTGCAGGACATTTGCCATTAAGCATCCAATGCCTTTAGCATAAAATATTAGCATATCATACCAATATACACATTATATTAGGGTGGAGAGTAACAGAATTATAAAAATTAAATAAATAAATAAGTAAATACATACATACATACATACATACATACATACATACATACATACATACATAAAGTGAGCCTCCACCAGAAGCCACAGGAAGCAGTGAACACCCAGGCAGGATTCTGGGAGCTTAGGCAGCACCATATGCTACGAGCAAGGCGTTAATAATGTACATGAGAAGTTTGAATCTTGGCAAAATTAAGCAAAGATATAAGATGAGCCAATGATGATTCAGGGCATGGGATCAGAGGAGTCATGTGGTTATGACCCTGCTCGGCTGTCAAGCAGTGAAGGTAACAGTGGAAAATACCTGGTTAGTCTGGTCCAGCTCTGAATTTAGCTTCTGGGTCCCTTGGTATTTGCCTTCCCTTGACATCTTTAGCAAGTTTGGATCAAGTCACCTGCAGATTCTGAGAGTTCTTTG
>PVLC010015584.1:0-14503 GCA_004027655.1 Graphiurus murinus
AGGGTCTCCTTTTCATCTGGAGACCCTCTTATGCCCCATCTTCTCCCTAGCATCCACATATTAGGGAGAACATATGCTTTTTTACTCTTTGTCACTGACTAATCTCACTTAACATAATGTTTTCCAGTTGCAAGCATTTCCCAGCAAATAACATGATTTTGTTCTTCTTTATGGCTGAGTAAAATTCCATTGTGTACATATCCCATAGTTTTGTAATCCATTCATCTGTTGATGGACATCTTGGCTGATTCCATAGTTTGGCAATTGTAAACTGTGCAGCTATAAACATAGCTACACATGTGTCAGTCTGATAGTTTGGTTTCCATTCTTTCGGGTAGATACCCACAAGTGGTATTGCTGTACCATATGGTAGGTTCATTCCCATTTGTCTGAGGATCCTCCATACTGTTTTCCAAAGTGGTTGCACTAATTTGCAATCCCACCAACAATGTATTAGGGTTCCCACTTCTCCACACCCTCGCCAGCATTTGTTGTTGTTTGTGTTCTTGATGATTGCCATTCTGATTGGAGTTAGATGAAATATCAGGGTAGTTTTGATTTGCATCTCTCTGATTGCTAATGAAGAAAGAAAATGATACTAAGTTAAATTAGCACCTATAAAGTACCATGAATCACTTAAAATTTTTATGTATTTAATCTTAATAATTACTCTATGATATAGACAATATTATGCCCATTTCACCAATGAGGAAACTGAGGCTCATTGTTTAAGTTACTAAGCAGCATGTTGGAGACCGGCTGCAAGCTGTGAGCCATGGTGTCACTGTCCCCTGAGATTCCAGTTGAAGGTACACTAATGAAACGAGATTATTGTAAACCCAGGGCACGAGATGGTGCACTGGGAAGGATAACAGGAGTTTTGAAAAGCTGAGAGAATAGATGGCATAATATTGGGTGACTGTTAAGATGGAAACATAACTTAGGGGCCTGGAGAGTTGTAAGGATGCATAAAGCTCAGTTGTTGGCATCATAAGTTTGGGATTTTGAGACAGTGTTAGAGTGGAAAATGGTGAAGAAAGAGCAAGTAATAAGTTGTACAGATCAAGCCAGATGATAAGTCATTTATCTGGAAAGGGGGGGGGTTCTAAAACATGTTACCAATGAGTGACAAGGTAAAAACAAGAGGGTTTCCTTGAGGTAAAAGGGATAAGAAGTTTATGGTCGGGGTAAACTGCATTCCAACATACTTCTTGTTTGGAGATGAAATACTATATAAGAATGTGCTCTCAAAAAGCCAAAAGACAGTTGTGCAAGGTAGCTTCACATAATTTTATGAGTGATGCATTTTCAGTGAATATAAATGATCCAAGATTCTAGGACTTCAAATATTATTTTGACTCCATTTTTATTGATTATTTTAACATCACTCAAACTATAAATACTGAATTAACATTAACCAATTGAATTCTTTATTAATCAATATGTTAATAAAAATATTGCATTAAGATGACACTCAAAGTTGTAACACTGTACTACTTATTTTTTAATATTATTTCCCATATTAAACTGAGTTATATATTAGGGTTATAGGTAAAAAAATAATACTGGTGTTAATTTTTTGTTCTATAATCGTTCCTTTTTAAAACCTGAAAATCAAAAATTTTTCTTGAATATATCCTAAAACTAACAGTAAAAAGTGACCTCATAATGGTGCTGCCAACCCTGATTGTGAAACATTGTACCATGGACTATTTTCCTCATAGACTGTGCCCATTAAAATACTTCTGCTAAAATTTGTAGTGGAATAGTGACTTTGAGAAATACACAGGAAGGAAGGAAATGTTTGGTTAAATTACTGCTTAATTATTCCAAAGCTGGAGTGACTGGCTTTGTTTTGCTTCTCTTACTGAATAACTTTTGATGCAATCAAACTGAAAAGTCAGGAAATTAACTTTTATGGAAATTGAGTCATGCATTAAATGCATTTCCAATTCTGATACTGTTTATTTAGTAACCAGTAAAACCGAACTGAGTTGTGCTATGAATTGAAAGATCCTGACTTTAAATAGGCAATTCTGATTTCTTGATTACTCCTTACTTGGCAGGCAAACAATCTCTAGGAAGTTTTTGTTGGTATATTGTTATTTAAAAATTTTTAAAAGTACTTGTATTCCTACTAATATAATATTGAGTTTTAGTTCAATTTGCCTGCAACGCCCAAAATTTTAAATTTAGTTCTATTTACTACTTGTTACCTTTATTTTTTCCCTACTCTGTGAGTGGCCTTCAGATAACCTTAAATGTACAGAGGGAAGTCTGTGACAATTATGTTCAATTCAGACTTCATATTTCACAACTAAGACTATGCTACAATTAAATAGAAAGGAAATAACTGTAGCTAATGAATGTGTGTCTTTGTATGATTGTGGATGAGTTACACATGCATACGAATTTATTTGCAGAGACATAAATTTCAAACCAACACAAAGATATTAGCCCTTTTCATGATTATGTGGAGATTGCAAAATTACAAGTGGATATGCTACTTTATTTTCAAAATTCTTTTCCCAGGCTTAAAGTTATCAGGATTGCTTGTATGAACCTAGTACTATGACACAGTCATGTAGTTATTTGTCCATTTGTTAGTATGCAATAGTGTTTTTCAGGATCTTTCTGTCTTGTCTTTTGGTGAGAATGATGGCACAGATCCCACCCTGCTTGTGGCCTAACTGGGCACTTGGAAAGATGTAAAAGATGTAGTGGTTTCCTAACCATGGCCTGTGCTGAGGATCACCAGTTTAGTTTCATAGAAAGTTAAAGTGACTCATTTGTCCCTGACTGCTGTAATCATGTCTTAGGGTCTACTGAAGAAGAGTTGGATTTGGTAGAGGATGTAATGCCTTTCAAGAGCATAAAAGGATAAGTACTTAGAACGATTGTTCTAGAACAGACAGCATCCTGAACTAATGCAAAGAACACAATAACTTTGGAGTTACAGTAACCCAAGAATGGGTCAAAAGTTAATCAACTTTTAACTTAATTTCCACATTTCCTTCCTTCCTTCCTTCCTTCCTTCCTTCCTTCCTTCCTTCCTTCCTTCCTTCCTTCCTTCCTTCCTTCCTTCCTTCCTTCTTCCTTCCTCCCTCCCTTCCCCTCTTTCCCTCTTCCTCTCTCTTTTCTCTCTCTCTCTCTCTCTCTCTCTCTCTCCCTCCCTCCCTCCCTCTCTTCCTCTCTTCCTCCCTCCCCTCTTTCTTTCTTCTTTCTTTCACCTCTTTCTCTCTTTCTTCTTTATTTTATGGTACAGGGTATTGAACCCAGGAACATCTTACCACTGAGCTTACATCTCCAGTCTTTTCTATTTAATGTATTTTATTTTTATTTTGAGATAGGTTCTCATTAAGTAGCTCGGAGAGGCCTCCAACTCTTAATTCTCCTGCCTCACCCTCCAGAGTAGCTGAGATTACAGGTGGAAGCCACAGTTGTCTAGTCCTGCACATGTTTTCTCTCAAGATGGAATAGTAGAAAATCATCATTTCTACCCTGACACACAGCCTGAAGATGAAGGGGATCATTCTCATTTAAAGAGCATGTCTACTTAAATTGCCCAGTGTTCTTATATATTTATAGTAGAAACTCTCCATCCTAAAAAATAGAGACAAAACCAGATTACTGTGTTATTGTGTGATGCGTAAAATATGGGAGTTATTTTGGTAACCTAGTTACTACCTTAAAAGGTAATTGCTTGATTTGGCATCTGTTTTTAGACCAGAGTGTTAGCACTACAGTTGATGTATATATTCTAATTATGTATACCAATCTGTAGTTTGACAGTGCTGTAAGTCTCACTGATTAGTATGAACATCGGAAAATATTATTTTCCTTCAGAGTAATGTTAACCAAGGGAGCCACATCGCTGACCATCATTTTGAAAAATTGTTTATTAAAAACATTTGTTTGACATCAGGGCCTTGAATTCTTTTTTGTGACTGTTTCCCTTTTGGGGGGTTTTTCGGGGGGGGGAGGGCAGACAATAGAGTGACTAGACTTTCTGCCATTACTCTATTTATAGGAAGTAAAATTAAAGCCCTAAAGATTGATGTGCAGTTTGTGAACAAATGCAAAGCAACAACCTTTATGAAGATTATTTGTATGCCATTTCCATTGGTTTACTCCAAAGATATATTCTCAATGATAATAAAGTAATAAAAGATTGTTTTCACAGCTGTTAGTCTTTGATTACATATTTCTTTGAAGTACTGTAATAAGACAGACTTTGAACCTGGAAAGAGATCAAATAATGAATTGTTCTGCTTTGTGAAGCTTAAGAAGGGATTTTATTGTCGAAACATATAGTGCGACATATTTTTTCTTCTAGCAGTTAAATAATGGTTGAAAGTACTATGAGATCATTACAGATGGACTAGATTAAAGGGCTTGGGGCCAAGTGTGAGTGATTCTTACCAAAAAATTGGTGCTTCAGTTTAAAAAGCCAGGTTTTATAATTTTTAAATATTTCATTTTAGTTTAGTTTTGAGTTAAAGTAGACTATTATAGTGATGTTAGAATATATCCTCATACTTAATGATGCTTAGGTATAAAGACAATACAAAATTTATGTTCCTAAATCCCAAGAGACATATTCTAAATTTGTTATCCACTTCAGGTTTAGGCCGATTAGATTAAGATGATTCAATAATTTAAACTAAATGTCAGAGAAAAAAAATATTAACAAACATCATATGGTTTTTCTTTTAGTTAAAATATCAATTTAGCAAAAGTTCAATTTTAACATTATTAATAGCTTTTCATATGCTATACATTAATATAGTTGTAACTTTTGTAATCTCCACCTAATTTTTCTCTAAGAATTACTTAGTATCTATGGATCAACAGAGTTGTGGTGAGTATTACAAAAATAATAGAATTAGGCATAATCTTTGTAGCACTTTGTTTTGGTTCAATCTAGGCTGTATATGCTGTATAATATGATTATAAAGCATCAAATGGTAATAGGGGAGCTATTTCAGTCTAACATATTTTGTTTCTAAAGTTCTGTTGAAACAAAAGACTGCTTTCATAAATACTTGGAAGTCTCTGACCGTGTATTTTAGACAAAAATAGCAACATTTTTGTGCACATTTTCAGATTTCATTTACTCAGTATAATATTTTTCCAAATTAGTTTTTGTTGTATTTAGAGGAAACTTTTTTCTTTATTTAAGATATAAACCTTTCAAATGATAATTTTCATGGAAATACTAGACAAAGGAATATTGTAACTTTAGAGATTTTTATGATGAAGGTGTGTTTAAGAGATGTCACTTTGATATTTTTACATTATGTCCTACATTTGTCAGCTAAAACCAGGATATTGCCTCAATGAGAAAAAGCATGTTCTGCACTTGTCAAAAGGCAGTAAGTAATGATTAAAATAGCAGTGTGAAACGCTAGGAGATTAAAGTGATGCTAATGATAAGTGAGAGAAGAAAAGGGCAAGCTATATTTTAATCCCTGAGAGAATGGTTAATGACTTCTATTGCCTGAGATTAAACTAAACCTGTCTCATCAGCTTTTTCTGCCTGGTGAAAAAAAGCTCTCTGCACTTTAATTTATTAAAGTCTTTTAAGGAAGCACATTGATCTACAGAGGTTAAACTTTTAAAAATTGTGCAAAATACACACAAATGTTTTAACAAAAGTGTGATTTTGTTGCTTTTAGGCATGCTCACAGATTTATAAAGAAACCATTGTCTATGTCTTAGTATGCTTAATTAAAGAATATTAATTACTTAAACTACAAGGTTTGTTCCCTTTAAAACCAGAACATAGTCATATTACTGTGTAGGCCAGGCCCTCTACACTGTAGAGGATATCCCACCATATGAAAGGCTTATTAGTCACCACATGGTGTGTTCAGAACAATGCAGGTACTGGTTAGAAATATCATTTTATTTTAAAAGCCATAGTATACTGCAATCTTTAGATAGATTGACTTACTTTGGATAACATGTTATTGCTAATTTGAATGTTTGATGATTCACATGGACTTCTAATTCCAGTGTGATTATTTTCATCCTTTACCCATCTTCAAACATGAA
Organism: Graphiurus murinus; assembly: GCA_004027655.1. Taxonomy (NCBI): domain Eukaryota; kingdom Metazoa; phylum Chordata; class Mammalia; order Rodentia; family Gliridae; genus Graphiurus; species Graphiurus murinus. Next base: position 6,058 of record PVLC010015584.1, read on the forward strand.
GATAATGTCTAACTTTATGCCACTAACCTTTACCTTTATAAGTGGTAAATACACTTACCATTTACCTTTGTTTACCTTTTCCTAGTGGGATAAAGTGTGTGTGTATATGCGTGTGTGTGTGCATGTGTGTATGTTTGTGTGTGTGTGTTTAATTGTATAAAGCTAGAAAGATGGAAAATTCTAAGAATTCTGCAAATGTTTTCTATGTATTTGAGGATCATATTTGAAATATTTAACAGTCTCCATCACTTTTTTCTTAATTATATTAGGCAATCTATCACAAATAGGCTGATCTTCACAAACCAGGTCATCAGTTTACTGATTCATTCTAACAAAGGAAAAGTTATTTCCATTTTCAAAATAGCATACTTCTTTCTAGTGTTCTGTAAGTACTACTCTCTTAAAAGTTACTGATTTTTTTTGTAAGAGTCAATATAAGGATACTTAAATGATATACTCAATTGCATTTTTATGCAAATGACTTTTAGTTCAATTATTTCATATCAGAGACATATCTCAACTTAGAAGAAATTTATCATTTGATCATTCTGGCAATCATTTTTTGAAGTTTCTTTTTTTGTTGTTGTTGTTTTGGTTCTTTTTGTTTTGCTTTTGGTGATGATGTTTTTTATACTTCTGTTGTTAATATTCCTCATCCTTGAGGTTATAGTTCTTTCTATTGACTGCACCAAAAACTATAAGGAAAATCTTTTCTAAAATATTATCTAAATATTTTTAAAACTGTATTTTCTACCTAACTTCTTAGATGAGGGAGTTTAAACTCAATGCATTCTTTGATGTTAATGAAACGCCAATTTTTCTGAAGGCCATGTAGTCCTAATGAGCAGCTTCTTATAAAAGAACATTTAATCAAGGTTTATTTTTAACTTGTTTAAACAGATCTAATAGTTTGTGCTGATTTCATTTCAGTATAATAATTGCTAGCAATCCTATTAGTAAGTTCTAGTACAGGGAAGTTAACACAAATTCCATTCTAATGAGAATAGTGTTAAAGCAAAAATTATGTAGTCAAGGAAATATCTATATTATATTGGAGAGACAGAAGCACCTGGCTATGCTGTCTAAAGTTTGGTTTCTGTACAATTCAGAGTTCTGAGTTTCTAATACGTGCATGCAACTTACTAGTTTTATTTAGAAGAGTCTTACTGCCCTGAAGAGAGAAAAAGTTAATAACAACACTAACTTTGGGGGAACATTTTGACAGAATAAATTACATTTACTACCCAAGCACTTTTTGATAGACATTTTCTTAGAAATAAAGCCTGTTATGTAACTTAGTGAGAATATGTATCTACAGCACACATTACAATTAATCAATGTTTGACGTGTAGCTCAGTGGTAGAGCACGTGGTTAGCATACATTGGCCCAAGGTTCAATCCCCAGCAATTCACTCCCCTGCTAAATATTAATCAATTGTTTAATACCTTCCTTCTTTTTTACTTGATCTTCAGATCAGAGAAAATGAAATGTTATTAGATTATGAGACGTATAAATTGTATAATTGATAGAATTAAAGGATGGTTTAAGGCTAGCTGAATAATTGCAAGTAATTTCAGCTAGCATTGCATAATAGGATAATTTTTAAAAGAGATGACAAAATAGTCTGATTATGAACAAAATGTTTTAAATATGATTAACTTGCTATTAGAATTGGCTTAAAATAGCATTGTAATACTTTAGGCTGTTCAATGAATGTGGAATTTTTATTTCATTAAAAAATGAAGACAACAAAAGCCGGAAATAAGACACTTTCATAGTGAAAATGTAAGAAGGCAAGGATTTCAGGCCCCATAATGAAAGTGAATATCTGCTAAGTTCAGGTTATAATCTTTTAAACTTTTTATTACTTAATATGACACAGTGACATTTAAAATATGGAGAAATTGAAGATAAATAATCTGGAGTGAATGGCAGAATTGATTTAAAATTTTAAAGCTGTACTAAAAGTATTCTAATGCACTGAAGGGCATTTGTAAGTTATACATTGTTTATAGGTTTCTGATTAGAATCCCAAAGCATAATGTATTATAGCTTGCCTTTCCCATGAGAAAGAAAGAATACTGTCTGTAGAAAATAGTGGATAGTAAAATTTAGCCTCTTTTCTCATGTAAATCATCTGCTTTTTGTGAAATGTCTTTGTGCATAGGATCATGTCACCTATCATTATTGTCAATCAATAACTGATATATTTGGTGTTCTAGAAGACTTTTTTCCTGATGATTATCATTTATTGCTCCAAAAAAGTAAAAATTAGAATAATACTATGAGAACTGTGATTTTTATTCCTTCAGTATAAGGAATACTTTTTCACAAGAGTATGAAAATCATGGTGTGCTGCTAATTTAATAACTTTAAAGTAATTTTGACTATATTTAGTTTTCTAAAGGTGTTTGACTTATAATCTACTATTTTTCATAAAAATGACCTTTATAAAGTATACATCATAAACAAATGAGGTGTTTGATATGAATCAGCAGTATAGATTCATTGGTCTTATTTTATATATATTTTAAATTTCATACTCTAAAGGTGAAGCCTAAAAATTCATAGTTCTAAGGTAGTTCTATAGGTATATCTATTGCTCACATAAGTATAAGTTTGCTATTTTAGAGAGCATACAACAATGGGCAAAATGGACAAAGCTCATTTTTAGTGCTTGGTACTTAGTAAAATGAACCTAGAAGATTAAGATACTTTGTATAGAGTTTTTACATCAAATCTTTAAAGCAGTTAGGACAAAATCTTTAGATAGACCTTTCTTACTTTAAATATGATGTTTATATGAGACATAGATATCAAATTTAGCATATCTTTCACTGACATGATATGCTCAAATGAATTATGTCATCTGGCTTAAGTTCCTAGGTCTATCTTAACTGCAAACAAATTCACACTATTTGTACCAATACTTAGACACATTGCATTCTGAATACTAAGTTAGAATGTATTTACAAATCCTAAAGAACCACAATGTTTAATGAACAAGTTGTCATAGAAACTAATTAACTTTTATTTCTATGTCAAGATAAAATAGTATAATAGAGATGAAAATTGTAGCAAAGGAATTATAGTATCAAAACTAAGGGGAGTAAAGCTCCAATACTCAGAAAATATGCAATCAAAATGTGTGGTATCAAATAACTTAGTAGTGGACTGTTCTTAATTCCACAAATTATGACGTTACAGACTGTCAAGATAGAGTCCACATTTTCCTTGAGCTGTTGGAACAATTTAAAAAGAATTTGGCCAACAACAAATGTAGTAGAACATCTATCAAGTAGTGCCAGGAAAGGTTTTCAGCTTGAAGATTATTCTACATTTTATTCTAGCTGCCTTATTTTGCTCTGAAATTGCCTGTCTTTTTTGAGTTAGAAAAGAAAAAAATGGCATAGCTATAGCTTACTTATTGTGCTCAGGACCATAGAACTCTAAGTACAACACTTTAAAAAGTGAATAAACTATAACTATAAACATCTTACTTTCTTGAGGGGAAATACTATGCATTTTACATTTTTTCCAATCACATTTATTGAATATTTTTCGTTTTAGGAAAAGCTATATGTAAGAATGAAAGATGAATTTTTCATTACATCAAGGCATATCCCAAATTTTCCTACCTTCATGGAGCTTCTCCCTGGCCTGGTAATTAAGGAAATAGACTTTTATGTGTAGGTGAGTGATGCTAGGAATGGAACCCAAGGCCCTGTTAATGCTAAGCATGTGCTCTATCACTAAGTTGCATGCCAGTCCCTCGCAATCCTTTTTGTAGCCTTCTGCTCATTCTAAAAAGAGAGGATATAGTAAACAGGAAATCTAAAAGCCATCTTTATTTTCACTATGACATGTCTTATTTCAAAGAGAGGGAGGATGAAGATAGCTAATGATTCAAACCATTAAAAGTGGTCCAGTGCCATTCTAGTTTGTGCCACTAGAATTTTAGAGGCAATCACAGGGTTTATATTACTGACATTATTTTAACATTCTGAAATCCTAATTATGAAAACCCATAGTAAAACTAATAGTAATAATAAAAGGACATTATAGAATTAAACATATAAAATTTAACTTATTAAAAATGCTAAGCTTTGTTTATGAGGCTAAATCATTTTATTGCAAGATACTGCTTACCTACCGTGCTTGCATTATCATTAACTTTACAAACAAAAAGCCTATATTCTTCTTATCTCCCTGAAACTTACACAGAAGAAAAAGTGTTAAAGGGCTAGGAAAATATTATTTCATCATTCCTGTTCCATTAGAATTCACTTGGGTGGCTGAGAAAATGGTTTATGGATTAGGGAGAGAAGAACAAGCTAAAACATTTCATACCTTCATCTCTGATAAATTCCCCAAACTCATTCTTTGCATCTGAGCCATAAATAACAACCATGCTTTTTGCTAAAAAGAGCTTTTTTCCTACACCGGGTCTTTTGTCTTGGAGATGAATGCTATAATAAATTTGAAGTCTTAGGGGGGGCATTGTTTGAACTACAACATTATAGTTTACAACTGTTGCTTCTATTATGAGGAGGATAAAAAGCGACTGGGAAGCTTGATCTCTGTCATAGAAATGGATTAATATTTCAGTCTTCAATGTGGGTCAAGTGTATGATTCTCCCCAAAGCAATTCACCATGATTAATTTTTATTATGTGGGCATTCAGATTCTCTTTATATTCTTATGTATTTTATTCCCCTACTGAATCGCCCCTTAAAATACTATAACTTAGGTTTTTCACATGACAGCAGGCACACAGGAGTTTTAGGTTCCTGGAAAAGTTTTAATAAAACCTCATGGAAAATAGCCACTAAATTTTATTTTGCCGTAAAAACTACATGAATAACATAAAATACTAGAAACCCCAGTTGTTACATTGATGATATTAAGTTAGTTTACCGCTAAATAATGTTGAATATTAAAATATTTTAATTGCCAAGTAATATGATATTTTAATTTCCCTATGATTAAGTAATTAATTATTGGGAAAAGGTACTCTGTCACTTACAAAATGACAGTGGCATAAAGGTGTAGTTTTTAAGGTCTGCTCTTTCTGAAAGGAAGAGATTGGTACCTAAGAAAACCAAGACTTCTCTGTTGTTTTTATTATGTTTATCTAGACTATAAATTTTCACATATATCTGTAAGATGCTAATAAATAGATAACTTTGAGGAAAGACAAAATTTTTTGGACTTATAATTGATATTCTGTTTTGTTTGTTTTTTCTTTCCTAAGGAAGAAACGGAAAGATTTTTTTCTCTTGTTTTTATTTTCGTTTTGTTTTGTTTTGTTTGGGATTAAACCCAGGGCCTTCTGCATGCTGGGCAAATGAAGCCCTGAAACTTTTAAAGTATAAATCATTTCATGTATTGAGTTTATTTCCTTCAGTGCTTTTATTCTTCCCTATACTCTGAGAAATTTAAGGAACTTTAAGCTACTAAATTTTAGTACTTACATTAATAATTCGTACAGAATATTTGTAAGAGTCATCAAGTCTTACCCTTGTGTTCATTTTATAAATGATTGTTGATGGCCTACTGCATGCCAATCAGATGTCAGTCAAAAACTTAAAGGAGCCATGACTTGTACTTGTAGGAGGCTCAAACATGCAGCTTAGACAGTTACATGGGGAGAAATAATAATAATTGTTGGGGTCAGGGACAAGGAGATCACTTGATACTTGGTGCTATGATATCTAATTTAGTTTTGCTATGTGGCAGAATTAAAACCGGGCTGCCCCTTAGAAAAATTTGGGCTACTTGTACAGCATACTGATGCCTAAACTCACCTCATACCAACTAAATAAGAATCTCAAGAGGTGAATGAAATCAGGCCATTGGAGTTTTTAAAAGGTTCCCCAGGTGATCATAGATTCATTATAATATACTTCCAGGTTGAATTCTGCTAGACTAGAAGTAAGAGCCTAAACAGAAAATGCTGGAGAGGTGAGGATTAAAGGAGAGGTAGGAGGGGGATTCCAAGGAGATAGTCAGTCACGGTTATACATAAGGGCTTTAGATTTAGATAGAACCTGTTTCATATCATCGAGGCTCTACCACTCTCTAATCCTGTGATTGTAGATAAGTTAGCTATATCTGGGAACAGTACTGGTAAAACTGGAGATCTTAAAACTCACTTCACAGGGTAGATAGTAAGTGTAAATAAAATAGATATGGCAGCATTTCCACAGTACCTGGCTCATACAATGATATAGTCATTATTATGATCATTAAAAAAATGGCTGAAATGATGGACAGGGACCAGATAATAATTTGTTCTTAAGTTCGGGTTTTATGTTGAAAATAATAAGGAAATATTGAAGATTTTTAAGACAGCGCATTACATAACCAAATTACATAAGTAGCATTCTAGTAGTTAAGTGTGGGGAAAATTAGAAAGTATACTAGACATGGGGGTGAGAAGACAAGTTGGAAGATTATTATAAGAATCCATGTGGAAAATAGAAAGAGCCTTTACTGAAAAAGGGATCAGAAGAGTAGAAAAGAGTATGTCACTGTGACAGTGACTTGCTGGGTGACTAGTGAAATTTGGTCAGAAATTAATTGTCTGTTGGCGAGAGGGGTCGTAAGTTACTGTCTTCCAAATGCCTACTTTGTATGGCTTGATGAATGGTGCACCAGGCAGGGGATACAAAAAGAGAAACAATATTAGGAAAAGATGATAGAGGCATGTGGATGTCCTATTTGTGACTACAGCAATAGCCAGGAGGTGGTGTCGAAAGTTATCTATGTTAATATAATGGGGGTCACTTATTACCTCACTTGAAGATTACAAATTAAAATAAATGTGAGTCCCTGAACATGATGGTTTAGAGAGAGGGGGGACGCGAAGGACAGCACCCTGCATGATATTTATTTTTAGAAAGGACAAGAGAAGACTTGGTGGAAGAAGGGAGGCACGAGTAAAGATATAAAAAGACAATTACTTATATATGTTGTTGCTAAGATTAAAAGACCAGTAATATATTTCAGGATGTAAAGAGTTGTCAAGATGCTGAAGAAATCAGTCTAAAGAGAGTTCTCCTAATGGGAATAATAATCAGATATTTACAACATCAGCATCTCTTTAGACCCTAAAAGTGAGGAAGCAGGATGAGATATTTCATGCATTATACATTTGCTCACTGAGCACCTACTCTGAACACAGTACTAAGCCAAGCAATTGTTAGGTGTGTAGAGTGAAAACCAGGCAAACTGATACTCTAATAAACTACATCACAGGAAACACAAGGTGCCAGGCTTCATCACTACCTCCAGTTTTTATTTTCAGTTTGGAAATTTTGTAGGCTGTTAATGTGTTCTTCGTGCTTTTACTGAATGTTTTCTTTATTTCAATGATAATATTTATAGTTTTTGTAGTAAAGTGAATTGAAATTCTTTGAATCTGCTGTGTGTCCAAGTTTCCTGGTCTGTATCATTCACATAAAATAATGGAGTGCTGTGGGAAGAATAAAACTAGTTAAGAATGAAGTGCGCACAAAGGTAGGTAAGTCTTAATAGTATTATTTATAGTGGAAATGATATTCTTTCTTAAATTATCCATAGTTTAGTATCCAAACACTAGTATTTGCTCTGCAGTCATTCATCTGTATGTCTTGGTGCCTAAGGTGGTTGTGTACCAGCTAGGTATTCAATAAATGTTTGTTAAAGGGATGAGTGGGTAAATAAAACATTTTGCAATATGGCAAAGTAGGGCACTTTGCTCCTAAAGATTATTAAAAAATTAATTTGTAAAAATTAATTTAAAAAATTAAAATTAAATTAAATTAAAAAATTAGTTTGATTTCCAGTCCAATTGTTGAATTAAATTTAAAAACACATGTTATTTGGCCAGCTTTTTCTGTTGAGCATATGCTTCATAAGTGATATTCTTTTCCCTTTCACATTCATAATATATTAAAAGGCTTATTGGTTGCAAGTATGACCTTTTGTGCACAGATAGATAATGGAGGGAATGCAGTGTCTCAAATTAAGATAAGGATAACTTTGATCAGAAGTTTGAATAATTTTAAGCACTTAAATAATTCCTACCAAACAGACAACTATACATCTCAGATACTATATTCATACAACTTGATATCTCAGATACTATATTTTAAGTCTTTATCATAGAGTATTAGCTTTTGTGAAGCAGAATGAGATACTGGAGACAACTTACAATAACTTTCATATTTTATAAGTTAGAATAAGTACGGGCTCTGGAACCCAGCTGTATGGATTTTAAACTTGACTTTGATAAATAATTGGATAATTAACTAAAGACATAAGTCTAGATTTATTGCTTACCTACTCTCTGCCTGCTTTGTAATCTGAAAAATGGGTATACTAATATTTATTCAATAAAACAGTCTTGATGATTAAATCGATTAATATATATTAAATAGTTCAAACAAAAATTAGTAAAGT